>JAOXNR010052222.1:0-17199 GCA_028571225.1 Parsonsia alboflavescens | reverse complement strand
ATACATGATACAATCCCAAAAATTACTGGGGCAAAAATCTAGGCCCTATTGCTATACTCAAACATGATTGAAGCCATCTCATCCCTGATGCGCTGGGGTGCATCTGGAATATCATCCAGTGATGGCATCATCCAAACATACCCCCTCAGTAGCTACGCCATGTAATGAGCGATAAACCATGAATGGGGCCTTTTCAGTTTTACACAAACTGACGGCAAGATATTGGTGAATGGATAGGAGAGATACAAGATATTCCTTTTCAAGTATATTATCTGGGATATTCAAAAAAAGCTTCTTTTACAAATCTGTGGGATTTAACACAATAAGTGTGTCTTTCAAACAATTAAGACTGTCATGGAGTATGTTTCCTTTGTGCATGTGCACAAATGGATCCATCATTGCTTTGAGTTCCTCTACTGCATCATCAGTATTTTTACCAATCAAACTTGTCAGAGAAGCCCATCTTCCCTTTGCAAGACTACTTTTCCCTTTAGCACTAGATGTGCAAGTCTCGAGAGAGATGCTCTCAGCAAATTTTGGATTTACTAAGCTGGAATTATTTTATAGCTCGTCAAAGTTATTCTAGAAAGGAGTGCTAGATAGGATTATTCGTTGGCCTGTCTCAAAGTTTGTCAAAGCCTTCCCCAATAGGTTGTTCTGGTTGCACTGTGTGTGACTTTCATCAAATATCAGAATGCCAGGCATCTCAAGGAGAATTTTTTTGAACCTCTGTACTTGTTTCCCCTTCCTACTTTCCCCAGCAAGCTTCTCAAGGGAGTTTCCATCTTGTGATTATAGCTTGACTATTGCTTTTCTCTTGGCATTCATGAAAGTGCTTCTAACTTATCAATATAGCTTCAACAAACTTAAATTCTTTTTGTTGAAATGCTGAAAATAGTAACCTTATTAACTCATGTATTTTGGAAAGTTCATTGATTTCAGTAACTTCCCCCAAAATCTATCGATCACATTTTTCAAATTCTTAATCCAACCCTCCACAATAAGATTACATTTGATTTGAAAAATGAGTTCTACAAATTCCTCCGGACATAGGAGGATCAGGTAGATTGGAGATATCCAATTTACAAATTCCTCAAAGATGGCAAAATTCCACAAGATCCCAAGAAGCTCACCAAGTGCAGAAGTGGGCACCTCGCTATGTCCTGATAGGAGATGATGAGGTGTACAAAAGGTCATACAGATGGCCATTCCTAAAATGCCTAAGCAAGGGAGAAGGAGAGTATGTCATTGAAGACATGCATAGTGGAATGTGTGGATCACACATAGGAGCAAAAACCATCACCAAGAAAATTCTGAGGATAGGGTATTATTGGCCTTCAATGGTTTCGAACATTGAGAAGGTCATAAGGAATGCACGAGCTACCAGTTGCACAGGAGCAAATCACATGTGGAATCAATCCATCAATGCATCGGTACTGTTTGACATTTAGGGTACTGACATATTGTTGCCGTAGAATACATCACCAGATTGGTTGAAGCTGAGCAAATGGTAATAATTTCATTGCCAAAAGTCTAGTCCTTTGTATGGAGAAACATTGTATGCAGATTCAGGATTCCTCGAGCTATTATTTCAGATAATGGACAACAATTCATCGGTGACCCATTCAAGACTTTCTATGAAAACTTGAATATTGAATAGAGGTTAACCTCTATAGCTCATCCCCATGCTAACGGACTGGCGAAAGTCACAGACAAAACTATCCTGAAAGGTCTCAAGACTCATCGAGTTCGAGAAGGAAGGTTGCAAACCTTCCTGGCTAGAAGAAATTCCAAGCATCTTGTGGGCATACAGAACCACACCTAGAAAAGCTATGGGAGACACACCATTAGTTTATGTTTTGGTTCTGAGGTAATAATGCCACTTGAGGTCGAAATGAAATCCCTAAGAATGATCGAATATGATTCAGTCTTAAACGAGAGGGAGGGAAGTGTAGACCTTGACCTCCTTGAAGAAGTCAGAAACAAAGCCATGGAAGCTGATAGAAGATATAAAAGGCAAGTCACAAATTTTTTCAACAAAAAAGTGAAAGAAAAGCATTTCACGGTGGGAGAAATGGTTCTCTAAAGGTCAGATGTTGGGAAACAATTACAACTGGCCAAGCTAGAAGAAAGCTGGGAAGGACCTTACATAGTCCAAGAAGTCCACAAAAGAGGCAGTTATAAGCTCGCTGATCTCGAATCAAGACAACTCCTAAGACCTTGGAATGTTTGCCATCTAAAGAAATTCTACGCTTAAGGCTTCTAAGAACTTCTCACAAATTCAGGAGCTCGCTGAATAGCGAGGTGACCTCAGCGACCACTTCAGTTTGATTTGGACAAGGCATGAATAAAAGATAAGTTTTCAGAGCTTATTGAGATCGTATTTCATCTTATTTGCGTTAGTTTCAAAGCTAGTTCAAATTATTATGCAAGTTCTAAGTGTCAAAGCAAAGAGAAAATACTTGAGGAAAATCATGATGATATAAAGAAAGAGGCCACAAATAGACCTTTGGAAATAAAATATTCAGTGAAGTAGAAATATAAAAAGATGAATATTCAGTATTGCAAAAATGAAGAAGAAAGACTGTGAAAAATCAATTTCTATTACAAGAGCTTAGTTTTCCTCTTCATCATCTTTGGGGAACCTCCAGTGACTTTGGCAGGGCTTCCTTCTCCATGCTACCTTCTCGGCCAGCGGTAGCTGTGGGGTTCTTCATCTTCTGGATCATCATCCTTTGCAATTACTTCTGGGTAGGAGGCATTTGAGGGGCCTGCAAGGTAACAATTAGCATCTGTAAATGGGGTTTTGCCTAAGGATAGGTGGATAGTTCGTAAAAGTTCAAGTACCTCATCAAAATCCATAAGCAAGGGATGAAAGGGGTAATGAGTAATCAAGTCACCATAGCTAGAGATAGCAGTACCTTCAGGTCGAGCGAATGCCACATTGTCATGAATTTCCCTCCTAGCTATCTCAACTTCAGGAGGCTCAACCACTGGCTCCTTTCCCTTTCTAGTAGGGCCCTCGCCAACCTGGCTAACCTTAGCCAGGAGCTCTATTGCAACGACCTCCTGCTGCGAGGTCGAGGTTTCTTGCTCCCACGGAAGAGGAACCATTGACTCCGGATGGTAGAGTTGAGTATCAAGTTTAAGGTCAGTCTTCATCTCCGAGTTAAGCTCCCGGAGCTTATCTGTGACCTCCACGTACAACCCCATCTTTTGAGGCCTCAGCAAAGATTCTATGTATTCCTGTAAGGCGGGGATTCCTTTGAGCTTGACCAAGGAAAGATTGCAATCATAGTTGTAGATACCTTGGAGGTCCCAAAACCAAGCCCCGAGCTCCTGGATGCCCTTATTTTGCTAGTTGCCAAGCTCAAAGAGTTACTCATTCTTTTGAATAGCATCTCCTAGAGTGGATGACATGGCCTGAGTATTAGCTCTAGCTTCTTCAATTTCCTCCTTGCACTCTTGTAGAAGGTTGAATGAGCCAGTGTCGGAGGCTTTGGCCTCTTCAGCAGAGGCTGCAGGCTCAGCATTTTCCTTAACCAAGTAAGCCTTTTCGTCCTAAAGCTCAGAGATTAGGGAGGAGAATTCCTGATCCTTCCTGGCCCTTTCTTCCTATCTCATTAGCCGTTTGCTAAGGAAGACATGATTCTACAACAAAGAAAAAAGGAGGTCAACACCAGAGACAGGTTGAAATAGAATGAATTGCAAAAAACACAAAGAAATAAGAGAGACTTACTACAGTGTGGAGAGAGGTACTGTACTTATTGAGTTCTTCATCAACGAGTTTTCGACATATTTCCTAGTTAACTGGAGGGACGCATTCCAATAGAAATGATTCAGAGTTAGGCCATGGGAACAAGGAGTCAGACGACTCCATCACGAGGTTTGGGACCTACCTTGCTGTCCCCTTGACAATGTCAGCTTAAAAGGAAGCATTCCCCAACTTCTTCAGAGTGACTGCGACCTCCTCGGTCACGCAGCCATTGAACTCCAGGATCAACTTTGAGGTCGCTGGAGCCTTCCCCTTACTTGAGGAGGTTGGAGGAGTCCTCTTCTTAGAAGGCGTAGACTGAGAAGATGGGGAGGAAGAAGAGATAGTAATCTTCACAGGCCTTTCAATGGCTTGCAAAGCAACCACCTCGATGCTCCTTTTTAGAGTGGTTTGAGTCCAGTATAGCAATCTTCCTTTCCCAAGCTTGGGGAATAGGAATCTTGATCGGAGTGGCAGCAACAGTGGTAACAATAGCAGCTGCAGAGGAGGCACTAGTGGTGCCACCAATTCCATCAGCAGGAGTTGTGGGAGGAGTAGACTTCAAAAGCCATGAAGTGGTCCTCATTACTGTCAAGACAAAAAAAGAAAAATCTATTAGTACACAAAAGAGTTGAAACAAATTCATTGAAAGAAAAAAGAAAATAGAGAAGCTCCCTACCGGAAGGGGGAATCCCCGTAACTTTCCTAACAGAAGGAGAGAAGGAAGGTAATAGACTAGGCCAGCAAATTACACCCGACCTTGGCAACATCATAATCGACCATTTCAGTCAAAATGGTCCTATCCCTCTCCTGTTCACTAGATTGGGTAGCGAGCTCGTTGAAAAAAGATTGACTTATATTCCAGTCCAGATAGGGCTCGAATCGTATGAGGTTGTTGGGATGTTTGGCAAAAAGGAAAGAATTTTTCCAATCCCTCATAGAGGACTGGAAAGGACTTACCAGTTTATACTGAGGGTTGAGCTAAAGGTACCCTGCAGAGGAGTTCTTTGGTGCCAATGAGACGCCAATCCTAAAGAGCTCCAATGAGACTGGAACTTAGTAAAAATGGCAAGTCGCAATGAATGCGACTATTACCCATACAGAATTTGGAACAAGTTGGGAACTGGGAAAGCCCTTAAAAAAAGGTTATATCCAAGAACACGAGGTGCAGATCGGGTAGAAGAATCCCCCTTTGAGATTGGTGACGTGGAGGACTATGTGTCCATCACGCCGACTACAAGGCTGCTCACCCTCCTCAATAGTGACTATGTCGGCTTTCTTTTGCCCCCTTTCGGCATTGATCTCAAAAATCTCAGTAGGCCCCAGAGAAGAAGAACTGGAGAAGCCCTCCAACTCTGAAGGATGGTTGATGCAGTCGGAAACAGAATCTGAAGATTCGTTGTTGTTCAGAAACTTGCAAAACAAGAAACGAAACTAAAACCTGATCCAAATTTCCTTCTAATCAAACTTTAACGCAAGTAGTTAGAAGACGAAAATTAAAATCAAGCGAAAACGAAATTTTGAAGTAGTCGAAAATCGCAAAAGCCAAACAGAGGCAAACTTTAATTCATCAAAACTGTCTGAAAAACATTTAATCGAAAAACGAAATTATAGGCAAAACAAATCCTAAGCCTAATCGGAAATCCTAACCCAAATTGGAAAGGAAAAACAAATCCTAACCCTAATTGGGAATCCTAACCCAAACCGGAAAGGAAAAGTAAAGAAAATTGCCAAAAAAAATTGCAATTGCCTCGGGAATCATGCCCAACATTAATTCGGTGTTTCAAACAGCTCCCGTCCTCTTCTTCAAACGTTTTAAATGCCGTGGAGCTGATTGTGGAACCGAAAATTGCCCAGCATCTAAATCGTCTTGATCAGCAACCGGCTCTGCGTCAGGCTCCCCTTCCTTAACGGAGCTTGTCCTCTCCATTGAAAGCCGTGAGATGCTGCACATTAAAAACATTGGAGATGCTGAACTCGTCTGGTAACTCGACTTGGTAAGCGTTGACGCCAAGTTTCTCTAAGATTTGGCATGATCCAACCTTCCGGTCCTTAAGCTTGTGATATTCACCAGCAGGATATCGTTCTTTGGATAGGGAGACCCAAACTAGATCACCTAACTCAAATTGGACATCTCACCTAGTCTGATCCGCGTGCAACTTGTACTGAGCATAAGCTTAATCCAAGTTTGCCTTGACAGTTGCATGAATGGACTGTAGATCAACTAAACGATCCTCCAACTTCTTTGGAGCCGAACCATGATCAGGAATAGCAAGGTTGAGAGGACCCCTTGGATTTTGCCCCAAAACAATCTGAAAGGGGAAAACTTGGTGGACCTGTTCATAAAGTAATTGAATTCGAACTTAATCTTTACAAATACAGAATCATAAGTCCCAAAAGATTTAACCT
Organism: Parsonsia alboflavescens; assembly: GCA_028571225.1. Classification (NCBI taxonomy): domain Eukaryota; kingdom Viridiplantae; phylum Streptophyta; class Magnoliopsida; order Gentianales; family Apocynaceae; genus Parsonsia; species Parsonsia alboflavescens. Next base: position 11,036 of record JAOXNR010052222.1, on the reverse strand, counting down.
GTGCCCTTAACATGTTCCCTAAGGTGCGATTCACCACTTCCGTCTGGCCATCTGTCTGTGGATGGTATGGACTGCGAAACTTCAAAGTAGTCTCCATGCGCTTCCAAAGCTCCTGCCAGAAATGGAATCTCCATCAAGCAGGAAACTCCGTGGCAGTCTGAATCTCCGCACCACATCTCCAAAGTACAAGTTGGCAATCTTGCTCGCATCCATGGAATTCTTGCGAGCAATGAAGATAGCCATCTTGCTGAACCTATCCACCATGACCATGATGCTGTCAAACCCCTTCTGCGTTCGTGGCAAACCCATTACAAAATCCATTGATACATCCGTCCATGGCTCTTCTGGAATAGGTAAAGGTGTATAAAGACCCTGATTAGCGGCCCCTCCGTTCGACACTTGACAAACTCGACATCGCTTAACATCATCTTGGGCACTCTTGTCAATTCCTGGCCAGTAAAACTTCTCCTTGATCAAACCGGCTGTCTTGTCTTTGCCGAAGTGCCCTTGCTAGTGCAATTCCTGAACAATCAATAATCTCAACGATGTATCAGGAATACATAAACAGTTACCTCGGAAAAGATAGCCATCATGAAGCACATAGTCAAACCGTTCCTGATGCTCTATGGCCTTCACAATAGGACCAAAATCTGCATCATCCCTAGCAGCTCTTTCAATCCCTCAAAACCCAAGATGACAACCCGCATCATGTTAAGCAATGACCGTCGTCTACTCAATGCGTCAGCCACCTTATTCGCGAAGCCTGACTTATGTTTCAAGGTGAATGTGAACTCCTGAAGCCCGGACACCCACTTGGCATGTCTATCACTAAGTCGGTCCCTGGTGGTCAGAATATAACACAAACTCCTGCTGTATCAAATAATGCCGCGAATGTTGAAGAGCTCGGACTATGGCATAAAACTCAACATCATAAGTTGAATAGTTCAACTTCGGCCCTCCAAGTTTCTCTCTGAAATAGGCTATTGGCCGTCCCTCCTGGCTCAGAACTGCTCCTATGCCCACCTTCGAAGCATCACAACTTTATCAAAACTTGGCAGGGCAAGTATTGGGGCACTCGTCAGCTTTTCCTTTATCACATCAAATGCCACTTGAGTGGCCTCTGTCCATTCAAACACCTTGGCATTGTAAAGATCTGCTGCAAAACGGAAACAATGGTGGGGATGATAGAACCTCAACTGCAATCAATTTCGCTCGAAAGTCTTTTACTGGAAAGGGCGAATCAAAAATAAAACGACAATATTCTTGAGACACTATGATAATCGAATTTATCGAATGAGAAAACTCAAATAGTCCAAAAAACAAGGTCTGCCGAAAAAACAAACAAAAATGGCAATAAATAAACCCTAAACTGAAAATATAAAAAATTACAAAAGACCCCAAAAGTCTTTAAAAGGCCCAAAAGTCCACCCAGATGACCCCGGATGGGAAAAAAGGGACTTAAACTATGAGTATTACTCCCTTGACTGCCCCGAATCTGCCTGTCAAATTTGAGCCCATTCTGACACTCCCACAACTTTTCAGTTTTTACGTTTTGGCCCCAAAAACTTTTTCCGATCAACTCCGATTGCCCTGAAACTTCTCCTGCAGCCTCTTAGACTTGCGTTGGCCCTCCTGAATATCTTCATGGGCCAGCTCTAGGTCAAGATCAGTCAGGGGTGCCATCAACACACTGAAATCCCTGATAAACCTCTGATAGAAACTTGCTAATCCATGAAAAGACCGAACCTCTGTTGCTCTCTTTCGTACTGGCCAAGCACGGATAGTCCGAATCTTAGCATCATCCGGCTGAATTCCACTTGTTGAAACCACATACCCCAAAAATACAATCTTGTCAACCATCCAACTGCATTTCTTCTGATTGGCAAACAAACTGGGATCTCGCAAGGTAGCTAAAACTAGCTGTAGGTGCTGTAGATGTTCTTCCTTCTCCCGACTATACACAAGTATATCATCAAAGTAAACTACCACAAAATCATTGAGGAAAGGACGCAATACCTGATTCATGACCCTCATGAATGTACTGGGTGCATTCGAGAGACCAAAAGGCATGACCAGCCACTCGAAGAGCCCATCCTTCGTCTTGAAAGCCGTCTTCCACTCATCTCCAGGTTTGATTCGGAGTTGATGGTAACCACTTTTCAAGTCTATCTTTGAAAAGATGGTCGGTCCACTGAGCTGGTCCAACATGTCATCCTCCATGTGCCATCCTTCTTTGGTACCAACATTGCAGGCACTGCACAGGGACTGATGCTCTCCCGGATATATCCTCTATCAAGTAACTCCGTAACTTATCGCTTCTGCTCCTCATGTTACTGTGGGGACATTCGGTAATGCGCTTTGTTCAGGAGGATAGATCCGGGCATTAGATCTATTTGATGATGAATATCTCTCAATGGAGGCAACCCAGCTGGTAACTGTTCCGGTAACAAGTCTGCAAATTCAGTCAACAACTCTTGAACTTGTTCTGGAATCTCCAACTCGACCCCACTACTGTCTGATGTCAACAAGTCAGTCGCAACTAAAGCAAAACAAAATTCGGACTCAGTTACCTCTTCTTCGAATTCCTTCCGTGGTAGGCAGATAATTGTCTTCTTACTGTCAACCATTCCTTCTCGCATGGGCTGAAGTACCACTTTCTTTGGCCCTTGGTTGATAGTATAACAGTGCGAGAATCCATCATACGTCACATGATTTTAGTATTGCCATGGCCTGCCGAGTAGCAAATGTGAGGCATCCATCGGGACGACATCACAGTGGATAGCGCTAGAATACTGAGGTCCAAACGAGAATTCCACCCGGCACCGCTTTGAAACCCTGACCTCGGTATCATTATTTAACCACCCCAACTAAAAGGAAATCCTAACCCAAATCGGAAAGGAAAAGAAAAGGAATTGCAAAAAAAAAAACAACTAGAAAAACAGTAAATTATGAAGCTGTCACTAAAAACTATAAAATTACGACAATGCCACTGAAAACAGAAAATTGCCCAAAACACCATCGAAACGACTCCGAATGGCCGAAAAATGTCTTGCATCATAGCATAGCAGTGACTTTGGTTCGTTAGGCAGTTCCGGATCACCCAATCAGATTTCAACCCGATCCGAGCTCGTTTTAGTTACCTCGAGAATCGTGCCCAACATTAATTCGATGTTTCAAACAGGTCCCGTCCTCTTCTTCAAACGTTCTGAACTCCATGGAGGTGATTTTGGAACTGAAAATTTCCCCGCATCTGAATTGCCTTGATCAGCAACCAGCTCTGCGTAAATGGTAGACCTTACTTTTGATGGGGGGCCTTCGCAGAAATTGAGGGAAAATAAAACACCCCATTCTCCAGGTTAGTAGGGGGAAATGGATGCTCCACCTTTCTAAAACGAAGAAATTGGGTGCCAGATGGAGAGGACTCAATAAGAGACAAAGAAGACATTTTTTGACCAAGAAGAAAGAAAATGAAATTTTTTCAAAAAAGGTTGTTGAGGGAAAAGAAAACTCACTTGTAAAATTTCTGGGAGATAAAAAAGGAAGTTGTTCTGGGCACTGGTTTTCTCACCGAGCAGTGAAAGAAGGAAATTTGAAAAGAGCAAGTCTTGCAGAGAAGAGATTTTGTGAGCAAAGAGTTCTCGTGAGCTAAGAAAGAGTTTAGGTAAATCCTAAAATCTTCAAAGGACTCCTAGTTTATATGAGATAAAGAGTCCGATGGGTTGTTGAAACGATCTAGTATGCCAGGAATCAAGACAACTGCCAAGACTGATGAGGCACGTCTTCCTAAAAAAATAGTCGTTATAGAGAAAATGGCGAGACCCTTCAGAGGTCGCGACTTAAAGATGGTAATTTAGGGGCCACGACTTTTGAGCTCGTTGGGCCTAAGTGGGGTAATGATGGGAGAAATGGGCACGGCTTGGATAACTAAACCTAAATGGGGCTCAAAGCCTCGATTTCAATAGCTGAAAGTTAAACTCATGCGTTAAAAAGGCAAGGTGGGCAGCGACCTCCTACCACTGACCTCTAGGTCACTGATCTTCAAAATGAGCTCAATAGAGGTCTCACCCAACCATGGTCTTCGACCTGGTGAGCTCTAATCCGTCTCATACATCTCCCATGCCACAACTAATTGTGTGCAACTCCTGATACCCTCCTTGTGTCTTTAATCAGTTGGTGTGACCTCTCAGAAGAGATAGTTGAGACCTTCGATGTTAGCAGGTAGGTCGCGAAGTTGATCCAAAGGCCGTTAGTGAGTTTGTAGCTCTCAACCAGAGACGTGAATGACAAGATATCCAAACCTAGGGAAACTCCATGATTCTAGGAGCAATTGGCGTTATATGTTATGATCTCACAATTATCCTAATTGCCTACTATCACATAATAGAAGAGCCCTGATCAAGGATTTAACTTATTCAATTCAATATATAATCAAATCACAAACAGTCTACGGACAAGGATAGTGTTTTTTTGGATTTAATTACACAAGTTTGCTCTATCAGAATACCAACTTAGGCATCAAAGCTCTTCCTTGGCTATAGCTCACTCTTGTGACCTACTCCTTTTCTTCTCAGGTTGTGATCATCGATGTCATCACGGTTCGGGGTGACCCGAAGGCTACTTCCGAGCTCCATCGCTTCCCTAAGTTTCATGACATCTTTTGGGTTCCTTTTTTCTTTTATTGATTGATAAATTGTATTCTTGATGTCTTGAAATTTGAAGTGAGATTCACCTTTATTCTAGAAAATAAAATATATTAAATTTTTTTGCACTTTTATTTTAGAAGGGACAAGTAGAGTAATGGAGAATGTGGCGGGTTAGCATTTAGTAAATTTTCAAATATACCCAAATTGAATGGGGGTATTTTAATTTTACCTAATTTGTTAAAACATTTCATTTCTATCAATTTGTATGTCTTCATTTTCACTCCACATCCAAATTGAGTTTTCAACATTTTTTTCAAACAAAACATGGCCCACAAAAGGGAAAATACCCCGTGCCCTTTCATTCCTCATTACCCAATCGAGTCATAAAGGATCGAAAACCCTTTCTTCTTCTTCTCCTTTCCTTCACTACTCCATCCGACCACAACGCACAAATTTTCTCTCTCTTCCACCTTTCTTCTTTCCTCTTTCGTTCCATCGAGACATGAAATGCAGAGTATATGTTAGGCTATTAAACTTCTTGTTAGTTGAGGAAATGAAATGCGGAGTATATGTTCTTATGATTTTACAGTGTATTTTTATTTTTTGGAATCATATTTTTGTTCCAAAAGCATGATTTTGTGTTGTTTAACTTCGATTTTATGTTGTTGAAAGCATGATTGAAACTGTGTTGCGTTTGAAATTGAACTGGGTTGAATTTGTGTTGGAGGATCGAAATTGAAGATTTCAATGATTTCGGTGTAAGCTTGGATTGAAATCTTCAAGTAATTATTAATCAAATAATATTAATAATAATATTAAAATTATTAAAATTATTATTTTCAATCAAACTATTAATTATTATTATTATTATTAATCGAAAATGTTTTGGAGCTTAATTTATTTATTGTAGTCATAAAAAAATTGAGGTTAATTTAACGATGATTTTTCTAATCAATTATTATTATTTGTTATTGTAAAGATATGGACCTCAATCGTCATACCTATAGGTTCTATCATGATACCGTGGTGCCTCTTAGTCACACACCTGGCTTACATGCCAAATATTTTGTGTTCACTCAGGTAGTTGATGAGGTACGGTGCCACGGGGCAGTAGAGCTTTTTTTTAGGGGTCCCTTCAGATACATGATAGATCTTTCTTTCTACAGTGAAGACTATTATGCCAAGGCTGCATTGCACATATTGAGAGCAATGAAGGACTCATCTTTTGCATTCCCTTACAGTGCCCAGTTCGCTCTTGCTCAAACGTACTTCTATGTAAGTTTTTTTAGTATGGTTTATATCAATTGTTTGGTCACACAAATTACAGAGTATAAAATTTCTATATTTCACTAACTAAAATTATAGAGCATGCTTCGAGATGCCTGGAGCATGAAGAAGGCATCTAGAGCGGCCCAAGAGATCACTGAGATTGATGCTTGTATGATTACATGGGTTAGGGGAGAGGGAGAAGATAACAAGACAGTGTGGTGAGAGATCCAAGAGGTAAAATACTAGTTTTCTATAAAAATCTTAGTTAAAATTCTATTTTATCTAATATTAGGTGATTTAATATTTTTTTTGTATATATAGGTCTTGATGCCCTGTTGCCTCTACTTGCACTAGGTTTTACTTCCGATCTCATTGGCAGGGTCTTCGATCATGTGAGGGAGGTATATGATTCTCACGTGAGGGAGAGCCAAGAAGATTTGATGGAGCCGGTCTGTTAGCTGATGCCACGACTTCTAGAGCAGATCGACTGTTATAGTAGGATCGGATATAGCCAGCATGAGCAGTTCACCCCAGGTTTTGTGGACCCTCCCGAGTCAAAGGCTCACTCGATCCCCATTCAGCCATATAGGAAGAGCTACGATGCATATATTTGTTACTTCATGGCACAACTAATGAGTGGGCATTTTAAGAAGATGCCCGGCTTGCCTTGCACTAATGCCATAGCGTAGCACATCAGGGATGAAATGGTTTGGATCATTCTACGATATAGCGACTTATATCGAGTTTAGATGTTTTTATTTATATTGATTAGTTTTTTTATTTAATTGTAAATTAAATGGAAATTGTTTTATTTAATTCTAAGGTTTCTTTAATTGTATATTATATTTTTTAAAAAATTATAATAATTTTATTATATAATTTAAAATATATTTAAGTTGAACTGACCTATACAAATACAAATTCTTGAAAATGTTACAACTTGGAAAATGTTTGGGGACTTAAAATGTTTTTAAAAATATTGAGGACCAACATTGCAGATTAAATAGTTTAAGGATAAAATTTTGCCAATTTGTTTAACAAAAATCTAAATTATCAACTATTTCACATATTAAGTAAACTATAATGTTAAAACTAAATGCAGTAATTTAGAGGCATTTTTAGATAAAAAATTGTTTAAAAAACCCCTTTAAATTATTTTGGTATTATTTTTTTTATAAAATTATAATAATCTTTATTATATAATTTAAAATATATTTAAGTTGAACAGATTTTAATAATTAGCTAAATTTTATTAATTTTTAAACTTTTTTCAAAATTCAAACCAAATGATTATTTTTAATGAGAAAATTCCCTTTTTTTAGGGTTTCTGGAGGGTTTTGTCCACTTGAGCACAGATTTTGACCATTCGTGGATCAAAATATCAAAATTTAATGAAACAAATATATTCAAAAGATGTCCATTAAATAATGAATAAAAAAATTGAAATTTTTTTTAAAAAACCATAATAGGGTTATATCGGTCGTTCTAAACTCATTTCAAAGGTCGGTGACTTGAGAGGTCGGTGATAGGAGGTCACTACCCACCTTTCCTTTTGACTTGTAAGTTTGACTTTCAGGTATTAGGATCCGGGTTTGGTCATGCCCTTTTCTCCTATCATTACCCCCCTCTAGGCCCAGCGAGCTCATAGGGTTGTGGCTCCTAAATTACTATCTTCAAGTCGCAACTTCTACGGGACGCGCAGTTTTCTTTTTAACAGCTAGTTCTAGAAGGTGACATGCTTGCTCAGCTTTTGGTAAGTTGCTTTGATTTCCAATAGACCGGATCCTTTTTTAGCACCCAAGGGACTCCTTATTCAATATAAATATGGAGTCTTTTGTAAACTTTAGGATTTACCTAAACTCTTCTTGCTCACAGAATTTTGTTGCTTATAGCATTCTTTTTCTGTTGCATCCTCTACGTCCTTCCTTCTTTATTTTTTTCTGTCCGGCGAGTTTCTTAGGGGTCAGAACATCTCATCTGCTTCCGTAATCTATCAGAAATTAACGAGTGAGTTCTCTCTTCTCTTTCTTACTGTTTTTTGAAAAATGTCATCTTTTCTTCTTTCTCAAAAACAAAATGTCTTCTATCCAGCCATCTCCGCCATCTAGGTCTTCTTCTTCAAGCACCCTTTCTCTCTATTCTAGGGAAGCATCTAGGCCTTCTTCCTTCACAAAAATAGAGAACGAGGGTTTTTATTTGCCTTCGCTCACCTCTAGGGAGTCCCGCAAAGTTTATCATCCCTCAGAATATTAGGTCTTTTCTTTGACTTCTTCCTTAGTTCCCTCAGAGATTTTTCAAATTAGTGGGGAGAGGGGTTTGAATCAAGAGGATACAGTTGTTGCCCAAGAATTTGAACGTCCAAATAGAAGTAGGGTTGGACACAAAGTCTTGAATTTGACCAACCTTAGAGTTGTATTCTTCTGCCTTATTTGCACCCTTTGTTAATTGACATAGTTTGCTTTCTAAACATCCCCATAGCGTCGCTTGTACCCAACACTGTGCGCACTATAGTTGCATTCATTGCGACTTGTCATCTCTATTGGGTTCCAATTTCTTTGGAGTCATTTGGATATTTCTTCAAGGTCAGTATCTTTTCGGCACCAAATAAGGCTAGTGTCGAGTATCTCTAGTTTAACCCCAAACACAAGCTGGTAGGTCCCTTCCAATCTTTTAGTGGGGATTGGAATTATTCTTTCGTCTCTTCAGACTTCCTAGAAATTTGGAACAGTCGAAGCCTTACCCAGACCAGAACTTGAATAAAACGTTCTTCAACAACCTCCCGATCCTGGCTGGTGAGTAGGAGAGGGATAAAAACTTTTTGATTGACCTGGCCCTTTCCGATATTGAGAAAGTCAGATGCACTCAACTGGTTTGGCCTATCTCTTTTCTTCGTTCGGTTGGGTTAGGGAGTCTAGCCGAACGCAACCTTCCTTCCCTTAAAAGGGTTTCGAGACATCTTCTAGCCGGTAGGGGCCTTCTCTATTTTTCCCACCTTCCGTAAGTCTTTCTTAACATGTCTTCTTTCTTTTTGTTTTGCAGCAATGAGGACTGCCTGGCTTTTGAAGTCTACTACCTACAGCTCTCAAAGAGGTCAATTGGAAGGGTCATTAGCTGCCCTAGTACCTACCGGTGGTCTAGCCTTTGTGGCTGGCGCTTCCTCAATTGCTCTTGCCTCTACTACCACTACGACTGCTGCAACTTCTAGGGGGTTATCTTTCCGGAAGGTGGCCATGGCTGGTCGAACCCGGATTGCTTTGAAGAGGAGTGTCGTGGTCGCCACTTTGTAGGATTTGGCTAGGCCAGTGCAGATAATGTTTTCGTCCTTTTCCCCTTCTGCCCTATTGACATCATCAGGGAAGGGAAAAGTTTCGGCCACCTCAAAGATGGGGTTGGATTTCAGTGTTTGTGCAGGCAAGGAGGTCACCGATACATTGGAGAGGCTGGGGGGTTTGGCTCTGGCTTCTCACATTGATGAGGCTGCTGCAAGATGGGTCCCTGACATGGCAATGGAGTCTTCAGATTCATTGTTCTAATGGCTACACTCTCAATCCTTTCTGATCAAGTGTGCTCCTCCAGTTGATCGGGACATATGCTGGCAGCTCACTGATGAGGAGCTTGACCAATTTGCTACCTCCCTTCGTACTACAGTAAGTCTTCTTAGTCGTGGCTTCTCTTGTAGTTGCTTCTGTCTCGGCTAGCCTTGAAAATTGGCCTTATTTTTTATCCTTTGCAGAGCTATGTTTTCTTAGGCCAGCAGTTGAGGAGGTAGGTTGAAAAGGCTAAGAAAGATCTGGAGTTCTTAGCCCTGATCTCCGAGCTTTAGGATGAAAGGGTTCGCCTAATGAAGGAGAAAGCAGAGTTTGCAGCCTCTACCAAAAGATCTAATGCTTCGTACACTGTGGTGTTCAATTTTCTGCAGGAGTGTAAGAAGAACATCGAAAAGGCCAAAATTAAGAACTTGACAATGTCTTACCCTTAGAGATGCTATTAAGAAGAATGAACAGCCGGTTGGGCTTGGCAATAAGCAGAAGGAACGCATCCAGGAGCTCGAGGCTCTATTAGGAGACCTTCAAGGCTTTCAGGAGGAAGATGGGAGTATGTCAATGACCAACCTCGCAGGTGACTCGGTCCTCAAGGCTCACATAGAGTCTATCCTCTGACCTTAACTTCACGGGATCTATGTTGATGTAATTGACAAACTCTGGGAACTCAATAGAGATCTAAAGACTGATAAAGAGGTCCATGAGGGCCTATATCGTCTGGACTTGGCTGGTTCTCTTCCTTCGGAAGGGAAAGGTCTTGGTGTAACCTCATGGGAAGAGGTCGCTACTGCTAAGGTCTTGGTCGAGGTCGGCCAAGTTGGTAAGGGCCCTCTAAGAAGTTGAAAAGGCCCCTGGATTAATCTGCTGAGGTCGGGACCCCAGAGAGGGTGGTCTTGGATGTAAACCCTAAGGCATATGCTTGTTCTAAAGGTACAATTATCCATTGTTGTGGATTCTTGATTACACAATCCCTCTTTTAGTCTCTGCATAGTTATTTTCATGAGGTATTTGACCGTTTCCGAGCTACAAGTCTATCCTTAGATAGGTCTCCATTGAAACATATTATTCATTATCCTGTAGGTCCTCAACCACTACTAGCCGAGAAGTAGCTGAGGAGGAGAAGGAGGCTCCAGAAGATGATAATGAAGAGCCCCTTAAGCCCAGCAAGCTGAGAGGTAGCATGGAGAAGGCCTCGCCAAGCCCATTGGAGGCTCCAAAAGATGATGATGAAGAAAACACGAGCTTGTAATAGAATAGGATTTTTAAGGGTCTTCCATTTCTATTGGCTGGTCATGTAATAAGTGCTCATCCTGAGTGATCTATTTATAGCCTCTTTCTTTATGTCAACTGATTTTCCTCAAGTATCTAGTTTTTGTTTCAACATTTTGATGTGATTCTTGAATTATGGCTGGAATTTTTTACATCCATCTATCCAAACTCAAGATCACACATAATCTGAAATTTCACCAAGAGTTCAACAAGAGGTTCAAGCTAGAACCATTTAGCAATTGTCATCCAATATGATCTAATGGATTGAGTCCCATCAACTCAACTCAATTACCCTAGCCAAGCATTGAGAACC
>JAOXNR010052221.1:0-17206 GCA_028571225.1 Parsonsia alboflavescens | reverse complement strand
TCTCTACTTGATTGTTAGTAAAAATGAAATGTGTTGATAGAAAGCATGAATAAAATGCTCATCCCTTCTTCTAAGGAGCCCTCTAATAGAAGATATCCTTAGATTTCCTCTTGAAGCTTCGTTAACGTTTGAAATGAAAGACCCATGGAACTCCTTTGGCCACCGATTGACAGATGGCACCCTTCGAATTGGCTGATGCTCAATCGTGTTATGAAGGAAGATAGGGAGTTTTTTTGCTGGAGCAGCATCTAAGATATTCCTTTGGTCCGAGACCAATAATTTAATAGCAGAGCTGTCCATCCCATCCTAGAGGCTTGCATTTATGGTTTCCTAATCTCCTTTCATATAAACTAGTGGTAATAGAGAAGCAGCAACATCAATTCCACAAGTGAGACGCCAAACTAGGATCATATAAGCAAGTGAGATATTATCAGTGCCACTTGTTGTTGAATTTCTAACACCTGCAGAAAATGTTTCCAAAAGGGTATGGCAATATCATAGCTAACAAAAGATGATTATAGTTTTCTCTTGAGCCTTTGTAATGACATTGCAAAGCTAACTAAAAGCCTAACACTTTTCTGACATCATTTATTGGAAGATATGATGCAGGGACAAGTATTGATTGATAGACTTTTTCGTTATTTTCAGTTTTACGGATATTTTAATACTTTTTCTATTTTGATTTATTTGCTATTTAGGGTTAACATATATAAGGAGTGTTAAATTCATTTTTTATGCCAGTTGAATATTTTTATATTGATCATTATCAATTCAAAGAATTTTGATAGTTTCCCTTTATCATCCTGTTATTCTTTTATTTAGCAGATTTTCTTGTTAGTTTGGCATTATTTGGTATCAAAGCCAAGTTGCCATCACCAATGGCTGAACATAATCGTGTTGGTCATGGATGACGTTCTCGTGTTGGAAGGGGACTTGGAACCTTTCCGGAAGAAGTTGAACAGTCGCTTCAACAAGACCTGAGAAATATAGAATCAAGGAACAAAGAAGGCGGATCGGGGATTTGGAGATACAGCTTGTAGAGGCAAGGTTGGACCTTCAGTCTAAGGAGGGTGTGGAATCAGTGGTCGAATCTGATAATGAAGAGACAGAAAGCCAATCCTTTCGGGATTGTTGACCATGGTCGGAATTGTGGAGTACAACCTGGGAGTCACTCATCTTTTCATAATTTCGGAATGAAGATTGAGGTTCTTGAATTTGAGGGTAGGGCTCATCCTAATGAGTTCATGGATTGGATGAATTTTTTATGTTTGGGATTTAATTGAGGATCAGAAAGTAAAACTCGTTGCTATCAAATTGAGGAAGCATGCTTTGATATGGTGGGAACACGTTAAGAAGCAATGTATGGGAGAAATGAAGTCAAGAATTCAAAATTGGGATAAGATGAAAAAATTGTTGGAAAAGAATTTTCTGTCTACTCATTACAAGCAGGAGGCTTTTATTGAACGTCATAATATCTGACAAAGTAACTGGACTGTTGAGGAATTTATTAGTGAATTTGATTTCCTGCTAATGAGATGTGTTGTGGAGGAAGAGGATGAACAAACAATGGCTCAATTTTTTGGCCGGATTACGGGCCGAGATATCAAATGTTCAATTGCAACAGTACTGGACCTATGAAGATGTGTGCAGAATGGCTTTGAAAGTAGAAGGGAAGTGTTAGAGAAAGGTCAACAGTTCTAGGTTTCAGAATCAGTTCCTGGCCAAACAGTTAGGAGGCAAAACTGGGGGTTCTTCAATCGTCCCAATACCTAAAATCGTTAAGAATGTGAATCCAAAAGCTATGGTTAAAGAGGTGCAAAGTAGTGGACTAGCAGGGGAGTAGCTGTGGCTAAGCGTTGATTTAAATGTCATGGAATTGCGCATTTTGTAGCAGATTGTTCCAACAGGCAGTTTGTGACAGTGACCGAGGAAATTGGCGAGCCTTTTTTTGATGAGTCAAAATCGATGTAAGGAGATGAAACTCCATGTGAAGTAGATATTATTTATGCTTACTCAAGCGAATCTTTAGTAGTTAGGCATGATTTAAATATTGCTGTGGTTGATGATGATCTGTGGTTGGGACACAATATTTTTCACACAAAATGCACTAGTAAAAGGAAAGTCTGTAGCATGATTATAGATGGAGATAGTTGTGAAAATGTGGTGTCTGTGCCAATGGTTGAGAAATTTGGTTTAGAGACTGTTGATCATCCACACCCCTGTAAATTGTCGTGGTTTAAAAAGGGAAATGAGGTAAAGGTTCGTAAAAGATATCTAGTGTAGTTTCCAATTGGGAAGAAGTATGCTGATGAGGTGTGGTGTGATGTGGTCCCAATGGATGCTTGTCACATTTTGTTAGGGAGGTCATGGTTGTTTGATAGAAAGACAAGACATGATGGTTTTCGAAACACCAACACCTTCGAGAAGGACGACGAGATCATTACATTGGGTCCTTCGGATTTGAGGAAAGAGGCAAAGAATCATTTGTTGTGTAGGGCAAAATTTGAAGAGGAAATAGTTAGAGTACCTAAGGTTTTTGCATTTGTTGTGATTGAGCAAAATGAGGGAAGTCAAGACCTCCTTAAGTAGGTTCTTCCATTATTTAAAGAATTTGTAGATGTTGTACCGGAGGAGATGCCATCAGGTTTATCACCAATGAGAAACATCCAGCACTATATTGATTTCATTTTGGGTGTTGTTATTCCAAACAAGGCAGCCCACAGAATGAATCCCAATTAGCATGAGGTGTTGCAGTGGCAAGTGCAGAAATTGTTGGAAAAAGAGACAATCAAGAAATGCATCCTTGTGCCATTCCAACCTTATTGTTGCCCAAGAAGGATGGTTCTTTGAGGATGTGCATAGATAGCAGAGCTATGAATAAAATCACAATCAGGGACAAATATCCTATACCACTGTTTGATGATTTGATTGATCATTTGATAGATTTGAGAAGCGGTTATTACCAAATTAGGGTGCGACCTGGAGATAAATGGAAGACAGCGTTTAAGACTAGAGATGGTTTGTATGAATGGATGGTCATGCCTTTCGGGTTATCTAATGCCCCGAGAACATTTATACGATTGATGAATTAGGTTTTTTGCCCTTTTATTGGTAAGTTTGTCATTGTTTATTTCGATGATATTTTGATATATAGTGCATCAGTTGAGCAGTTAAGAGCTATGTTTGATGTGTAGAGAAAGTAGAAATTATTTTCTAATACTAAAAAGTGTCACTTTTTAACTGATTATGTCACATTTTTGGGATATATCATATCAAGGAATGGCATTCAGATGGATCCAGCAAAACTGAAGGCTATTTTGAGTTTAGAAACACCAAAAAATATGTTTGACATCAGCAGTTTTCATGGACTGGGGTCATTTTATCCGTGGTTTATTCGTGATTTCAGCTCAATTATTGCCCTAATTACAGATTGCTTGATGTGAGGCCGATTTGTGTGGACTAGACAAGCTGAAGCGGTATTTCAATCATTGAAGCAAAAGGTAACGGTAGCTCCTGTCTTAGTACTTCTTGATTTTACTGATGTTTCTGAAGTGCATTGTCATGCTTCGGGAGTTGGGATTGGAGGAGTATTAAGTCGGAAAAAAAAAAGCCAGTGGCATTCTTTAGTGAGAAGCTGAATGAAGCTAGTGATGTGATCTCAAATTTGGAAGGAACAAATCATTCATCAAATCCAAATTTTCGAACACCCCAAATTGTGATTGCCCAAGACTTCATGCAAGAGATTCAAGCTAGAATCATTGACCAATTGTCTTCCAATATGATCTAATAGATTGAGTCCCATCAACTCAATTACCCTAACCAAGCATTAAGAACCCTAAAGTTTCACTAAAAACTCTAGAAGAGCCCAAAGATAAACTCTCAGTCAAGTAACCTTGAATCCATATGGAATTCAATCAAATTTCTGAAAAGTGTTTGTAGAGTTAATTGTTAAAATGCAATACAAATGAAAGACTATTTATAGGCTCAGCCCCAATTAGGATTAAGGACTTAATTAGCCATCTCAAGCTAGCTTAAAACATAAAGAAAGCAACTAACAATAAGTGGAAAAGTCTAACTAAAGTCAAGATAACAAGGCTGTAAAAACAGAGGACCAAAACAGAAATTTTTGGGTAGATTTTGCCAATCGGTCGAGCTCGTGTAGCCTCACATCCAAAGCTTCAAATCGCTTGATTCCTTGCTCAATCACTCCTCCTTGATGTCTTCTATCATCCAAATGTTGAGCTCTTTCCTTGGTTCAGTGTCCTTTGACGGTTGTGCTTCGAACAATGTTGTAAAGTCTAACATTTGTCTCAACACATTTGTTGAAAGTTTCAATCTTGTTCTTTCAATTCAGAGTCCCATGTTTGTACTATAAATATTGATTTTTGTACAAGAACTCCCAATCATTATTAATATGATCTTCAATCTATAACAAGTCTTTCTTCATTCATGATCTTCCAATCTTGTATTTGACATACAAGCTCTTATACATAAACTCCTTTATGCCATAAGCATCTTCATCTGAGATCTTCTATGAATTATCTGATGCCATGTATGCTTCTTGATCTCCATCAGCTAGGCATCAATACTTTACTTATGATAAAGAGTTTAACACAACAGTGAGGAGTTTGGAGCATGGAGGCACTTTATCTCAAAAGAGTTTATTCTGTACTCATATCATGAGGCGTTGAAATACATTAATGGGCAGCATAAACTGAATGCTAGGCATGTGAAGTAGGTGGAGTTTTGCCATTAGGCACAAAGTAGGGGTCCTGAATAAGGTGGCTATAATGAGTAGGCGGCATTCATTATTGTCTACCCTGCAGGTTAAAGTGTTGGTGTTCGATACTTTTGCTAAGATGTATTGGGATGATCTTGATTTTAGAGATGTTTGGGAGCGGTGTCAAGTAGGTTCATATCAGCAGTTTCTGATTTAGAAGGGCTCTCTTTCAGGGGAAATTGGCTGTGTGTTCCTAGATGTTCATTGAGGGAGTCTATTATTATAGAGAGTCATGAAGGAGGTTTAGATGGGCATTTTGGGATTGATAAGACGTTAGCCAGACCATGGGAGCATTTTTACTGGCCTCGGATGGAGTGTGAGGTGATCTTATTTGTAGAGAGGTGTAAGGTGTGTCATATAGCTAAGACCAAAGGCAGTAAGGCTGGTCTATATTTGCTTTTGCCTGTCCCAGTGACACCATGGGAAGATGTCAGTCTTGACTTTGTTCTGGGATTGCCCAAGACACAATGAAATAGAGATTCAGTGGTGGTGGTAATAGATAGGTTCCCAAAAATGGCGCATTTTGTACCCTGTGACAAGACCTTTGATGCTTCATAGATTTCATGCTTATTTTTGCAGGAAATTGTTAAGCTACATGGAGTTCTGAAATCCATCACTTCTAACAGGGATGTTAAGTTTGTGTGTCATTTTTGGCCCACTGTTTGGCATCAAATGGGATCCAAGCTTCAATCTAGTTCTTCATACCATCGTCAGATAGATGGGTAGACTAAGGTTGTCAATAGAAGTTTAGGGAATTTGTTGCATAGTTTGATTGGAGATAATGTGTGGCAATGGGATTTAGTTTTGCCTGAAGCGGAGTTTGCTTACAACAGGTTTGTGAATCGCACTACAGGGAATAGTCCTTTTGAGATTGCTTACAACAAGTCTGTGAATCCACTACATGGCATAAACTATATACGAAAGCTATCTAAAATGGGAAAATTATAAGCTTTTTGAATATGAAATAGCAGCTAATTAGTCTTATGTATGATGCCACCACTGTTACTTGACTCCTCAGCATAGACATAAGCACATCGTGCAGACCAAATCTCAGGACATATCAAGAGACGGATAATTTTAGAGAGAATACCCAATCTGTTCTCTTGGGGGCTCCAGCTTATAAGACGTTCATTCAGGGAGTGTTGAGAGAGATACACACCAGTGATATCAAACACTCGAAAAAAGTGAGACCAAATTTCCATTGCAATCTTGCAAGAGCCAAAAAAGTGATTCAATGTTTCTGAAGTGCACTTACAATGACATCTGGATGCTAGGCTGAAGGCCATATATGTTCGAATGTCATCCGTTGCCAAAAGTTTCCATGCTAGAAGCCACATGAAAATTGACCAAGAAAGGGGAATTTTCATGAGAAAATAGTGATCATGAATTGATGCCACAGTCGAACTCTCCCTTGTCAAAGCTGCCAGACAATCAGAATGCTGAAACTTCCCATTAGACGATTGCTTCCACAAGTACATATCCCTCAATCCCTTCCTTCCAATAGGAAAGAGAGAATCGAATTGCACAGATCTACTAGCAGCAATTTCTGCACCTCTTCTGTCCGCCACTGCCCTTGAAAAATCAGCTCCCGAATTGCGATATCAACTGAGATGTCAATCTAAACCGTATCAATATGCTTCGCATCAGCCAGCCAGCTCTCAGACCAAAAAGAGAAAATTCCCTGTCCTAATTTTACAACAATGAAGGTTTCTGCCTTTTCTACAAATGACAACAGCTGTTTCCACACCCTCAAAAATCCAGAGAATAATGGCTATCCCAGTCAATAGCTATATTTCAGTTTAAGTTGAGCAGACAACAGTGATTCGATAGTGTGGAAGTTCCACCACAAGTTCATGCTATAGGCTCTAACAAAATGAGATAGTGAGGTTACATTTAGACCTCCCTGGTCATAAGGCATACAAATTTGCTTCCAAGAACACCACTGCCTATTATGACCATATTCCGAATTGCCCTAGAAGAAATGAGCAAAAAGTCGTTCCAATTCTGCAATGACCTGCTGTGGAGGATTCAAAGCAGCAAGACAGTAAGTAGACATAGCAGATAAAACATGTTTAATCAAGATAAGTCTACCTCTCGGGGAAAGTTATCTCTGTTACCAACCACTAATTCTGGCCTTAACTTTGTTAATCAAAGGTTCAAAGTAGGCAATCTTCATTCTTCCTAGAAAGATTGGACAGCCCATGTAAATAATCGAGGCTTCCTAATAACACAGCCAACTAGCCCTTTAATCATTCCGTGTCTGTTCAAAGAGATTGATGAGGAAAAATACAGAGAACTTTTATGAAAATTGATACGTTGCCCCAAACAATCTTGATAAAATACAAGAAAATCCATTAAATTAACCAAACAGTTCTTTAAGCCCCAGGTAAAAATTATTATATCATCAGCAAAGCTCAAGTGTGAAATCAGAGAACCAATCTTATCTGGAATGAAATCGCCTATAGTTCCATCATACAATAACTTATTCAAACCTTGGGAAAGAACTTCCGCAGCTAAAATAAACAGTGTAGGAGAGAAATAACTACATAGCCTCCCATTAATTGTCACTGAAAACTTGTTTAAAGTCAAACAATTACGAATTAAGTTTATGAAGTGAGCACTAAAATCAAATTTCTTCAAAACCTCCAACAAATAAGACCAGCTCACTCTATCATATGCTTTCAACATATCTAACTTCATAATCATATTTCCTCTAAAACATTTCTTATTTAGGGAATGAACCAAATCAGACGCAAGTAAAATATTATCACCTATATTTCTCTAAATAAAACCCCCTTGATTTGAGCAAATCAAATTAGGAAGCAGAGTGGCCAATTTGGAAGATATTACCTTCCCAATTACCTTCGAAGTGAAGTTACAAAGGCTGATGGGTTGGAAGTCTGCAAATATCTCCAATTATCCACTTTTGGTATTAAGACAATTTGGGTGGAAATGAACTGCCATGGCATCCACACTCCGACCCAAAAGTCTCTCACTGCTTGCAACATATCATGTTGAACAAAATCCCAAAATGAGGGAATAAAGATGCCGGGGAAACCATCCACCTTGGGAGCACCATTCAAATCCAACGAGAACATTGCAGCCCATACTTCTTCGATAAAAGGGAGAAGTTGCAGCTTTTGATTTTCAGCATTTGAAATACCTGTTGGAATGATTTTGGTGAATGTCGAAGGGTCTTGGAGGCAGCCCTGATCATCAGCAAGCAAAGACGAGAAAAACCGTTTAGCTTCCTATTCAATTTCTGTCATGTCAGTGAACCAAGTTCCGTCTTTAAGCCGAATGTTCTGGATGTTCATTCTAGATTTTCGGGTGTGCCAGAAGCTGGAAAAATAAGCTATGTTACCTTCACCATCCTTTGGCCACTTGGCTCTTGATTTTTGCCTCCAATAAATCTCCTCGTTCTTGGAATGGTAAGCAATTTTTGCTTTAGCTTTGTGTAATCTCTCCCGCTTCTCTTCTGAAAAACGTGACATATACTCCTCCTCCGCAGCCGAAACTCCTTCTCGGACTGTTGTAGATTTGAAAACACATTGCCAAAACATTCTTTATTCCAAGTTTTCAGAACTTTTATTCACCGCTGCAATTTTAAAGCCACAATCCGCAAGACAGTCCCCCTCAACTCGTTGCTTCCATGAGTCCCTAACCAAATCCCGAAAGCCTGATGTCTAGGCCACATGTTCTAAAAACGAATAGTCTTGCTCCCGAACTCACTGCAGGTGGTAAATAGTTGATAAGCAACGGGCAGTGATTCAAAGGAACCTTCGGAAAATGTTCAATTGCAGTACTTTCAAAAGAGCGCTACCATACATCATTGACCTAAACTCTGTCTAATCTAATCTAGAGATGAGGAAATGTTGATCTGTACCATGTGTACTGACTTCCCACAAACGGCGAATCCAATAAACCACAAGACTCAACACAATCATTAAATTCCCTTCTTGACCGGGAAGCTAGTGAAGAGCCTAGACTCTCATCCAGACTTCTTACCACATTGAAATCCCCACCAATCAGCCAAGGTCCAGCCACTTGCAGGCTAATCTCATTCATCACACACCACAATTCCCTTCTAATGAGATAGTCACAAGCTGCATATGCAACTGAAAAGGTACAAGATGACTCTAAACCCATGAAATTTTCCACACAACAAGAAAGCACTTGATTCATATCGCTGATCACTGTCATTATAAGAGCTGCTGTCCAGAACAACTATATCTTCCCATTAACATTAGAGTGACAATGTGGCATTTTTAGTTTAAAAGAATACAAGGAAATCTTAGAAGAGTTAAGCATAGGCTTCAAAATTGCTACTATCACTGGCTTATAAACTAATATATGATTGAGTAGCTTATCTACGGAGGCCTTGTTCCCAAGTCCTCTGATATTCCAAATCAATACCTTCATCATATTCACTGACTTGAGGATGCATTGCGACGGGCTTGTGACCTTGCTACTATAGACGAAGGTAGAACAGTCTTCTTCTTCTTCCCAGCATTTGGTGTGCTGATTGGGCCTCATCCGCAGGGAAGACAACTTCTAGGTGGAGTCCTTCAAGAGCAGCAGCAAACCGGGAATGGGTATCTGTACGCATTGGGTTGATGTTCAGATTTCCTGAGGAATGGCTAGCTGTGGCAGAATGATCTACTACTTAGTCTTCTGGAATTCGCACCTATGCAGCACCTGAAGAGCCTGCAGTTTCTTGAACTCTACCCTTTGATAAAATCGCTTCTGCATTAACAACTTGACCACCAATGTTCTCAGCTGCCGTCTCAGCTTTACCCGATGATGCTCCAGCTTCCACCTGATCAGAATGAGCCTGTTCTGCCGATCAATTCTGTTTTGCTTGCACCACAGCAGTAGGCAAAACACTGATATTTTCAGCAACTGAAGTCTCCTGATTTCCCGTAGGAACTGAAATTCTCCTGGCAGAATCTTCAACCGGTCTATCAGCTGCAGCTTCTCTAATTTTCCATACTATTAAATTCTTCACCAGAGGTGCTCAAGATGCTGGAATTGACGTCGGTCTGTACATGGCCTTCCCTTGATTATGGTTCGTTTCTTTCACTAATTTTGAGCTAGGGTTCTTAACATGGCACTTCTCTTGTGTGTGACCAATCTTCCGAAAAAGCCACAATAACGGATAGAATGTTCATAGGCAATGTTTTACCAAAAGCAAGAATCAGCTAGGTGAATCCAGATCCGCTGCGGAGGAATTTTCAACAAGTCGAGTTCGATGCAAACTCTTGCAATGCTGGGGCAAGAAATTTTGGCTGTCGAGGTATCTATTTTCACCGGTTTGCCAACAACAGAGGCGAAGGAATAGAGGACTTCCTTTCGGTAAAGATGGAGAGGTTAATCTGGGCAAGGGATCCAAGCCAGAACAATTGAGGGTTCCTCTTTGACATGAAATTGTGGCGATCACTTCAGAATCCTCATCGGGATGCCGTTCAAAGACCATACGCCCTTTATCCAATATTTGCAGTAGTCTTCCTTGTTGCTGAGACAGATCAAAACATGTCGAGTGTCGATTAGACCAATGTGCAAGCTTCTTTTAAACCAGTAGTCTGAACTTCCTTCCTGATTGTCTCCAGTGCTGGTTTCCCAAACGAAAATTTCACTACCAATGCAAGCTCTAATGGGACTGAAAGATGACGAATATCCTCTCGTGAAAAGATGAACGCATTCTCTCCCTTATATGATTGAGGAGCTTTGATTTGAAAGTCAGGCTTCTGTTGTGCGGCTGTGTGAAGAGGGAGGAGAAGGATTTCGATTTCCATGGAGAGGGATCTGCGACTGCACCGCCATGTTTTTTGAGGAAGGTAGACAAGGGTAGGACTTCGGAGAGATGTCAATCCAATAGAGAGGATAGGGTTAACCTATATAAGGAGTGTTAAACTTATTTTTTTATGGCAGTTGAATATTTTTATATTGATTATTATCAATTCTGAGAACTTTCATAGTTTTTCTTTATCTTCTTGTTATTCCTGTGTTCAACCGATTTTCTTGTCAGTTTGGCATCAAGATATAATTGGAGCAATTTCCACATGAATAGTAACCGGTTGAAAGGAAATTCCCCGTTCCACACCCACGAAATTGGAACTGTCTACTTCCTATTTTAGTAGCTTTAAGGCTGGGGATAATTCAAACAACAATTATTTGACAGCTTTCCAAATGTACTTGTTTGGTAGAGTTGATGGCGCTACGAAGATCCCCCCTGCTACCTTTGACACCTAAATGCTGCATCATTCCATCCTCCTTCAGTTGTGCATACATTAAGACTTTGAGATGAGGGTTTTGCGTCTAAAATTGAAAGCAGAATTTTCCCTCTCTACGCAAATCCCCAAATCAGCAATATGTATGTCTATTCCCAAAAAAAATTCCAATATGTATATTTGCATCCTCAGCCACCAAGTAGTTGTGTGTCTAGGTTGGCAAGGCCCTTTGTAATAAAGGTTCACGATTAAATTACCAACATTTGAAGTGTCATTACAAGAAAATTTTTTTTTTTTTTTTCAATTTCTGGCAATTAAAATTTGAGATTGGTGGTTTTGATTGCCAGAAAACATAGTTTTCAACAGTCTGGATTGCGCCGGCAAGTGGAGCCTCTTTTGACATCATTTCTTTTTATAGTTATCAATTGTCAAAGAAAGCTACTGGCCTACTCTCAAACCCCCCTTTTTTTTTGGCTATTGTTGACTTCACTAGAAAAATTTTGGCAGTCTTTTTCGCAATTTCATAAGCACCTCTAATTTTTCATACTCTTTTATATTTTCTTTGTTAAATATTGCAAATATAAAAAATATATTATTTATATTGATTAAATTAATCAAAAATAAAATAAAGTTGATGATAATTTACTTGATCTTGAGAAATAATAATGTCCCCATAAAATTTATAGAAAATAAATTCACTTATAAAAGTTTTAAATGACGTGGGATTGTAAACTATTTTGTAGTTTCTGGCAGTTGCAATTGCTAAGGAAAAAAAATCACCAACAAAAAACTTTTGAATTACCAAAAAAGATATACAAAAAAGTGAAAATTTGAAGCAAACTTTAATAACTGTTGAAAATCTTTTGACCAAAGTGAGTTACCTAGTCGAAACCTCCATTACAGTTTGAAAGTGTGTGCTTGACGAAGAAGATTTAGCATGTGAAGCCCTATCTGAGCCAAATTCTAAAAGTTACAAACCCTCTCCCATAACACCAATGACATCTAGATCCAAGCACTGAAGAACCTTGAAAAAATTTCTTGAAATGTCTCTCCAAGAATTGCAAAACCATAGTTGATAGATGAGAGGACTAATCAGAACAACAATTGCCATATCCCATGGCTAGTTGCAACAAGGCGCGTATTAGGTTATTCAACATGCAAGGCTGCATGATTCTTATCTAAAACAGCAAACATAACATAAACCGCGTCTTATTAAATGAGATGATCCTCAAAACAAAAATTAAGATTTACAAATGAAGTCTCCAATTCTAAAGGAAATTGTAATTATATAAACTTACATATCAAATCACCTACAAAAGAAGAGAAAAAGGGGGAAAATGGTGTGAGAGTACAAGGGCTCAGTAAGTAATTCCAATCCTATTTTGGGTTAAAAACAATTATTTTTATATAAAACTTTTCAACATGCATGTACTTAAATCCATTCATAATATTCACAATAATAGAAGAGTAGTTACAAAATTATTAGTATACCTTTTGACAAATCAAATGAGAAAAATACTATTCATTCTTGCTTGGGTTACATGTATACATAGGCTCAAACTCTTCAATATGGAAATCAATACTAAATATCCAGACCAACTTTTTCCTAGTCAAGAGATTCATAAAGTCTACATACATGATTGACATACTCACCAGCAAGTAGGTACATTTAAGAACTAGTCTTCTCTAGTATAAAAAGAATCATAAAAGCCATACCCACATATCATGCATTCATACATCACACAATTCATGCAAATAAATACTAATTTTCCAAAAATAATACCTTTACATTACTAAAACATTTATAAGAAAATGTATAGAGAAAAGAATTTAAAAAATTCAAGGATCACTCCAAGTCAGTGATGGCCGACCACCACCAAAGAAATGAAAACCCAATTTGAAATGAAAAATTTGAAAAGTAAATATGTATATATATATATATATTTATTTATTTATTTGTTAATGTTAGATAATGACATTAGCTAGAATTCATTATAATCGTTGGAAACTTTGGATTATTTTATAGATATGGATTTGTATGTATTGTATATCTTATAGGGTTTTGAAGAGTATTTAGAAAATAAGAAAAAAAGAGTTTGGAGTTCTTGTTAAATAGAAACTCTTAAGGAGTTTTGGAGGATAAACTATAAGATTTCCGAGAAGATCTTAAGATCATTGTTTAATGCAAATAGGAGTCTTTTTGAGAAGTTTATAAGAAGAAACAAACGTTGCATAGAAGTTGTAACCCAGATGAGGGATACAGTTGTTCAAAGTGTAAAGAGCTAGAGTTGGGTAGAAATTCTAGGTCTCTAATTACCTACGAAAAGATGATCAGAGCTGGTTGATAGATTCGAGTAGAAGGAATTAGTTGTTGTTTTGGTCTCATCAACCTAATGAGGTGACTGTAAACTCATTAGAAGGGGCCTCATCAACCTATTTGGGTCTCCTCATTAAAATCTCTTGTATTCACTTGTTTATTGCGTTCTGTTTTGATAGATCATAAATTTTCACCTCCCCTTTTCTTTAAAAAAAGAAAGAAAACAGCCTACGATGGCGGGGGGTTCGGGTGACCTCTACCTATTTACTAGAAACGAATTAAGAAAATTAGGTGACATAAAGAACCTTACTCCTCAGTGGGTGGAAATCAATCCACTACATAAAAGAAACTATAATAAAAAATTATTTAAAATGGGAAAATTATAACCTTTTTGATTGTAAAACAACTACCAATTAATCTTAATTATGATGCCACCACTATTACTCGACTCCTCAGCATAGACAAATGCACATAGTGCATACCAAATCTCATGGCGAATCAACAGAGGGATGATTTTGGAAAAAATACCCAATCTCTTCTCTTGGGAATTTTAGCTATGTAGGCAATCGTTTAGAAAGTGCTGAGAGCTATGCATACCACTAGTGATATCAAACACACGAGAAAAATGAAACCAAACTTCCATTGCTATCTTGCAGGGACCAAACAAGTGATTCAATGTTTCAGCAGGACACTTAAAATGTCATTCGAAAGCTAGACTGAAGCCCATATATGTGCATATGTCATCTATTGCAAAAACTTTCCAAGATAGATGCCACAGAAATATTGATCAAGAAAGGAGAATTTCCGTGTGCAAAATAATAAGCATGAATTTCTGATGCAACTGAATCCTCCATTGCCAAGATGCTAAACAATCATATAGCTAAATATTTCCATTAGATGACTGCTTCCACAAATAAGTATCCCTCGAATTCCCTCCTTCCAAAGGAAAAGAAAGAATTGAGGTCTACAGATTAGTTGGAAGCAATTTCTGTACCTCTTTTGTTTTCCATTGTCTCTGAAAAATTAGCTCATTAACTCTGATATCAGATGGAATATCAAACTAAACTTTATCTGCAATGATGCAAGAATAATATAGAAAAAATGACTAAACAGAAGAAAAACTCGAAAAACTGCGAAAAACATACAAGTTTTCAGAAAAACGACCAATGTCGAAAATTTTTAATTAATCAAAAGCTGTCGAAAACAATGAGAAATAAAATATTTAAAGCCAAAACAAGCCCTAAACCTAATCAGAATCGAAAAGTAAAGAAATTGAAAAAAATACCCATAGAAAACAATAAATTACAAAACTGTTACTTAAAAACTGAAAAATTACGACAATGCCACTGAAAACAGAACAATGCCCCAAATTCCATCAAACGACTCCGGATGGCTGAAAAATGCCTTGCATCACAGCTTGGCAGTGACTTTTGATCGTTGGGTAGTTCCGGGTCACCCGGACTCAGATCAGTCACCTCGGGAATCGTGCTCGGCATCATGCAATCCTTCCATCGGTTAGCCATTACTCATGCCAAAAGGAGAAGTTCTCTTGGCCTAATTTTGCAGCAATAAAGGGTTCCACTATGTCTGCAATTGATCCTAGCCGTTTCCATATGCTTGTACCCCCATGAAACATAGCCTTTCCCATCTGAAAATCATATTTCAATTTAAGATGATCAGACCATAATGATTTCATAGTATGAAGGTTCCACCACAATTTCATGCTATAAGCTTGGACAAAATGAGATAGGGTTACATTCAGACCACCCCTGTCATAAGGCAAACAATGCGTATTATGACCATGGTCCTAATTACCCCAGAAGAGCTAAGCTAAAAATAGTTCCAATTGTGATATGACCTGCTGCAGAGGATTCAAGACAGCAAGATAGTAAGTGGACATAGCTGATAGAGCATGTTTAATCAGTACAAGTGGACCTCCAACGGAAAGATACTTTTTTTGCCACCTATTAATTTTGTTAACCAGAGGTTCAAAGTAGGAAATCTTCATTCTTCCTGGGAAAATTGGACAACCCAATAAACAATATTAGGTTTCCTAACACCACAACCAGTGATCCCTTAAGCATTTCCTGTCTATGCAAAGAAGTTGATGAGGACTAGTACATAGAAATTTTATGAAAATTGATATGTTGCCCCAAACAAGTTAAGCATCAAGTTAAAATGATTTCTTGATAAAAGCCAAGAAAATGCATCAAGTTAACCAACCCCTTTTTCAAACCCCGAGTAAAAATTATTGTGTCATCAGCAAAGCTCAAGTGTGAAATAGGAAGACCAATTCTCTCTGGAATGAAATCACCAATAACTCCATCATACAATAATTTATTCAAACCTCGGGAAAGGACTACTTCCCTACTTGAAGAGAAATTATCACACAGCTTCCCATTAATTGTAACTGAAAACTTATTAAAAATCAAACAATTACGAATCAAGTTTTAGAAATGAGCACCAAAGCCAAATTTCAACAAAACCTCCAACAAGTAAGACCAGCTCACCCTATCAAACATATGTAACTTCAAAATCATATTACCCCCAATACATTTCTTATTTAGGGAATGAACAAAATCAGAAGCAAGTAAAATGTTATTAGCTATATTTCTCCCGTAAATAAAACCCCCATGACTTGAGCAAACCAAATTAGGAAGTAATGTGGCCATTCTGGTAGAAATTACCTTCCCAATTACCTTAAAAGTGAAATTGCAAAGGCTGATTGGTTTGAAGTCTGCAAATGTCTTTGGATTATCCACCTTTGAATTAAGATTATTTATGTGGAAGTAAACTGTTCTGGCGTCACGCACACTAGCCCAAAAGTCTCTCATTGCATGCAACATATCATCTTGAACTGAATCACAAAATATGGTAAAGCATAAGCCTGGAAAACCATCAACCGCGGGAGTGCTAACTGAGTCCAATGAGAAGACTGCAGCCTTTACCTCTTTGATAGAAGGAAGAACTTGGAGCTTCTGATTTGTAGCATTAGAAATGAATGATGGAATATATTTGACGAATTTCGTAGGGTCCTGGAAACAGCCTTGATCAGCAGCAAGTAATGTCGAAGAAAACCTCTCAACTTCCTTTTCAATCTCAGGCATGGCAGTAAGCCATTGTCCATCTTCTAGTTGAATTTTCTGGATGTTCATCCTAGATTTTCAAGTATACTGAAAGCTAGAGAAATATCCTGTGTTACCTTCACCTCCCTTTAGCCATTTGACTCCTAATTTTTGTCGCCAATATATCTCCTCATTCTTTAAATGGTAAGCAAGATTTGCTTTGGCTTTGTGTAACCTTTCTCATGTCTCTTTTGAAAACCGTGACATATACTCCTCTTCTGCAATAGAGACCTCACTCTCTGCCTGCTGCACATTTGTAAACAAATTGTCTAAACATTCTTTATTCCAAGTTTTCAAAACCTAATTTAATCTCTAAAATTTAACAGCCATAATCCGCATGCCAACCCTTTGTTTCCAAGAGTCCGTGACCATGTCTCAAAAAATTCTGATACCTTAACCACATAGTCTGAAATCTAAATAACCTTGCTCCCTAATTGTTTTTTGGCTACGTGCAATTAATAAATAGCAGCCAGTGATCCAAAGGGAACTTCTGAAGATGTTCAACTACGGTGCTTTGAAAATAATTCTGCCATACATCATTAACCAGAACTCTGTCCAATCTCCTCCAAAGAGGTGGAAATGTAGATCTGTACCATTTGTACAGGCTCCCCACAAATGGGAAATCCAGTAAACCACAAGTCTCTATGCAATCATTAAACTCCCTCATTGCACAAGAGGCTGGTGGGGAGTCTAGAGTCTCATCCAGACTTCTTACTACATTGAAATCTCCCCCAGTCAACCATGGACCAACCAC
>JAOXNR010052220.1:0-17212 GCA_028571225.1 Parsonsia alboflavescens | reverse complement strand
TTGTTTCTTGGCCATTCTTACATTAGCTTTGTCTTAAAACTAATTGAGCGTTTACTCCTTATGTTTCGTTATCATTATACATCTCATGACTTAGTCATCAAAACTTACTCTTCGCTCTTCGCTCTTCATAACTATAGGATAATGCTATAGTTAAGTCTCTAACAGTCAATATTTAATTTTCTTTTTAAAAAATAAAATCTTCAATAAAAAAATTATTTTACATATTATACCCTAAAAGGATAAACTAAACCCTATAATTATTGGATTAAATTTATTATTTTTTAAATAAAAAAGTTAATAATTAACTTTGGCTGTTAAAGATTTAATAGTGCACTATATAGCATTTTTGTGTGTAATATGTGAATTGCATACATCATAATACATATACATAATACATATATATATATGTATTATGATGTATGCAATTCACATATTGTTTTTTGCTATTTGACCGATCAGATCGTGAGTCGATTATCAAATCGGTTTGAAAGAGGGCATTTAACTGTTTTTCATCAAAATTGTTTTCTAAGTGAAAAATCAGAACAGATCGGTAGGTTGAACCAATGAATCTTTTAATCCAATGCTGAACCGGTTAATTTTTCAAAAAATTCAAATTGTGACCAAATTTATTCAAATTTCAACAATTTTTTAAAAAACATACTCTAATATTAGATCATTCTTCAATCAAATTATAAATTTACTCATTTATTTATTTTAAAATAAAAAAATTTACTCAAAATGTACTTCATTATTAACTATTAATAAATAAATAAAATGCCTTATAATCTTCAAGCATTATCCATACTAAAAATTATGGTGTTTAAATCCCTATAAGAATAGAACTTATGATTATTAATTATAAAAAACTATTAATATCATATTTATAAATTTTATTTGAATATTATTGTATTATAAAATTATTATATCTTATATTACTGATAAAAACTTTTTATCGATAAGAAATATAATTTATATTTTTTATTAAAATATTATTGATTTAATTACGATTCAATTACGGTTGAACCATTAAATCATATTCAGTAACTTTTCTGGTATATTGTTCGATCAACATTGAATTCACACAAGGTCAACAAATTCTACTGAATTTCCACGTGAAGAGCACTGGTACACTTTATTATATTTTTACATATGTAAATACACGTATAACAATACTTGACCGAGAGAACACATATACATTAATAGGAAATGCAAAATGATATAATAGGTATCATTGATGCTTTCCTATCATACTCAACTATGATTAGAAAAACTTCCCACAACCATTGAGTTTAACAACTCAAGGGCTTTCTCGGATTTAATAGACTTGGGTGTCTTGTAGGCACTTACAAAGGAGCCTTGTGAAGTGTAAAAATCCATAAGTGCATCAAATGCCCCATCCTTCACAACCCTAATTTCCAAAGGGCCAATTACATTTCTGCTGTTCCTTAAATTGTTGTACTTTTCATCCAACGATTGCTCCACCAATGCACAACACCTTTCCATTTTAGTAGCATCAAGTTCATCTAGATCTGAACGTTCTCTGGCATGAAGCTCCCAAAAGAGTACATAATGGCCAGGTAGAGAGGATAACTCGTTATAGCTAGTGTAGTCTTTGAGAATAAAACCATAGGGTTCCAAGAATTGAATTGCTTTTGTAACTGCTTTGAAGAGATCTTCCTCAGTTGTTTTGTCAACGTCAATACTTAACACAACATTTTTTCTTCGAACAAATTTAAATTCTGGAGCTTTGTTGTGAAAATTAGTCGCGATGAGAATATCTCCAACCCTATATCTATATAGACCTGAAGAAGATAATGGATAAATCTTAATTAAGCTTTCCAAAACCTTACATCAAAATCAAAATATTAAAATACAAATAAGAACATTCTGCATAATAGAAATATAGAAATTCAAATATTTCAAAGTGAAGGAGTAATTAATTTCTTACCTTCAAAAGTCGTGACTACAAGTTCGTACTCTTGACCAAGTTTCACTCCTGCAAGATCTACAATTTCAATATCATTAGAAATGCTTATTTCCTCTTTACCTTCGTCAATCGGTATAAACTCGTAGTAAGCCATGTTTGGCATTAGAACATATGAGATATCTTCCGGTTGGCATAACGGCTTCAGATTGATTCCAAGATGGCACTCTGAAGCTGCATATCTCGATGAAACTAATGGTAGTCCGTCACAGTAAAATTCCAAGGCCGGGATGTACTGAGCCATAGACCCTGTAACTGTGGTCTCAATGATTTTAGCCTTTGGCCAAAGCCTTTTTACTATGCCATTCCATGACATGGCTTTACATTCCTCCTCTATAGCATTAGCTAAATCAGGCATTTCCCTGGTCAAAATCAACTCCAATACTGCCTTCCGGCAATCTGAATCTGTGATCCATTCACTAATCCGTCCAGTTCTTATATTGGAGCAGAGTTCTTCCCAATATTCCTCTAGAAACTTTATTACCTTGATCAAATATGTTGGAAATAATGATCCTACACAAATTACCTCGTTCCGAAGTACGAGACCGCAAAGAATGTGCAAATACGTGGTTTGCTTGATGTCTGTGCATAAAGTAACTTCCCTTGGACTTGTCATAACTTCAATCCAGTTGAAAGGAGGCTTTTCTGGTCTCATATTCTTGATTAAGCAACTTGTGACATTTCTTGTTATAAGACCACCGGGAGTGATAGTGTCAGGAATGACTGAAATGAAGAACATGCTCTTACCTAATTGCTCCAAGCCATCTACATGCCTGACAATAGTCCAATATATAAATAATATATCTATATATATAAATAAAAGAATATTAGATACAAAAAACCTTGCGTGGTAATGAACGGTAAGCATTTGAGAGACTTGCTTACGTTTTCAACACTGCGACACTGAGATCCCCAAATAAAATCTTTCTTTCATGTTCTTCGAGAATGGTGGGAATCAACTTTTGTTTCCCACCTGAAGTTCCTGAGCTGAATTAGAGTCCATATATAGAAGCTTGTGTCATTTACATGCATGTGATGCGATTCTAATGAACAAAACAAAAAGGATTGAGTAATGTATAAATAAAAAGAAACGTTACGTAGAGTACCGATGCTCTTCATATATAGTGCTCCTATGTATATCTATTGATAATGTGAATGTATCGGAACGACTAGCATTAGGTTGCTACAAGTGTCATAAGTAAACATTTTTAAATGACATTAAAATCATAACAAATTTTTTACACTAAAAATAAATACATTTTAAAATTACAAGAACTAATTTGAAATAATTAAAATTTCACTAAATTAGAAATATTTATATATTTTTTCACTCTCTCCTAACAAGTAATGTAATATATATTCAAAAGATCTTGTTTGAAAAAAATAATTTTGGATAATAATAAAAGTTTCTTTGGATACTTTATTTTTTAACCTTTAAGAAATATATTAATTTAGAAGGGTAAGAGTGAAAATTTGAGTTGCCTTTTTTCAATTACATTTTTTTAATAACAAAAGTACTCAATAATTTAATTTATAAGAATAAAAAGTTCATTCAACTTATTTGAGTGAACAATGGAAACTATAAAATATTTCGAATTTCTTTTTTGTTTTAGTAGTTTCGGAATTTATAATAAGTTGTTGGATTTTTTTAATACATTTTTATTTTATTTTATTTTTATATATTTTGCTACGTCGATCAAAAAATACTAATGACATATATATAAATAACAAATATTCTTTTACATACCTTCTAATCATGTTTGAAATTGGTTGAGCTGTGAGAATCTGGGATCTGTCTCCATTCGCAATTCTTTCCACATAAGGTCTGATATCTTCGTAATCCACCACCGGAACTTTCTGCTTGAAAAGATCCTTATCGGTCTGGCCATGTAAATATTGTCTCAAGTACTCAGTTTTAGCGTTTCTCCTGAGAATCTCTTGTAGCACTTGTTCTTGAACCTTATCGGCATTTCCGGTAAGGTCTTCTATGAGCATCATCCCCGTTGCTGCTTCCTCTATTGTCGGTGTTGGAATTGATTGAATGGTTTCTGTCATAATCGATGGCTGACTGGCCCAAAGGCATATATAATGGTGAGACAAGTACGATAACTTTCTCATATAGTAAATTAAAAATACTAAAAAGGTTCAGAATATTCTACTTCATTTTTTAAATCATCTTATATTCTATTTCATCAAATAAAATAATATATATTATTCGATCAAAAATCTAATTTATTCTCTTGAACTTTAGTTTATAGATTATACATGCAAAAAACAATTACAAGTAAATCTTTCAAACAATTATATTTGATTCTTTAAAAAATACTATGAGCATAATTTGGCTAGAATGTTTTTCGTAGTTGGAAAAATATTTAAAGGTTTTATGAGTAGTGGTGGTTGATTTTTTTTTTCTTTTTTAAAATTTAAAGCATAAAATAAGAAAAAAAGCATTAAATATCCCTTGAAATTTGAGGGTTACAAATATCTTATTGCATATTTATGTGTCAATCTCTATATTACACCATTAAAAATTTTAACATGTATTCTTAAGAGAACAAGTACCCCAAGATTTAGTTTATATTTTAGAGTTTAGTTTATTTTTTTGGAATTTAGTATATAAAATGAAATAATAACTAAAGATTATGTGAAAGATTCTTATTAATTTTTCTATGATGTAAGAGCAAGTAACACACGAAGGTTTTGGAGCCCTTGGTTTTTTCCTTCCAAGGCGGACCTATAAATTGGGACAGAATACTTTACTATATAATCTCATTAAATAGATCCTTAATTTCAAATTAAGAGAGCAAGACTTTAATCAATTTTAATTTTCAAAAAAGATACCACCTCAGTCCAGACATTTTAAGAAATAAGTTTGACCAAGTTAATTATAACATTGTAATGTTACTTTTCTTAATAAAATAGAAAATGAAACATTTAAATCCAGACAATATAAAAAATTGAAAGTTAAAACATTCAATTATCATGGGGCAATAGTATTTCAGCATCATGGCATTTATACAATATAGTAATTCACCACCGTTTAAAATATACATTGTTTTAAACTTTATTTAATAAGGTAGATCTCTTTGCAGGATTTGATGAATAATAATTGCTTTTACTTTCTTATCTCTTAGCGTATTTCTTAATTTAATTTTCAAATATATTTTAACTAAACTTTTTTATACTCAATCAGTCACTGAATATAAGTCATTTTAACTAACTTTTTTTTTTATCATTATTGTTAGTTAATTAGCTTTTTAGAAGTTGTTTTTTCTATATTACCCCTCTAGTTATATTCTCATGAAATGGTTTTCAAATTTTTAAAAAAGTGATTAGATGGCAGCTGATGACTTATATTTGATGATGGAGAGAGTATTTATTTTCACTAAATTAATACATAATTTTTTTTCCTCTTAAAATAACCTGAAAAGAACTATGAAGAGACTAGAGAATACTTCCGGATAACAAATGAAGATAAGTCAAATTAAATGGGCCATCAAATAATAAAGATTTCATAATTCACTAAAAAGACTTTTGTTAACGTTTTTCCCCTTTTTTTCTTGTCCTCTTTTTTGTCAGAATTTTAAAATTAAAAAAATAAAATTCTTACAAGAGAGAAGAGACGCTCTAGTTCAAAATAATTGAATCATCCTTTGTATATATTTAATTTTTTTTCTCATCTTAATTGATCTCTTAAAGTTTTATCATTCTGCTTGGAAAGTTTCATCATATTTTCTTCAATGAATCCATAAAAATGAGTGATTTAGAGCGCTTTGGTTGGTGTGACTCGAAAAAATTACATCGGGGCAATGCTACTGTCTAATTTCAATATAATTTTAAATACTTTACAGAGTAATTTCTCTATTTCAAAATATAGATCCATTTTAAAGATAAAAAAATTTTAAAATAAAAATAAATATTTATTACCTTTTCCGTTATGTATACTCATACCTCAATTCTAAGCATCACCGTAAAACTAGAAAGGAAAAAAAAAATGAAATTTGTCCAAGTAGACACACACAAATAATTTCTAAAAATTTATCCGAAACAAAGCTTAAGGTAAGAGAGAAAAATATGAAGATGCGAAAAAACCTGTAGATCTTTGATTAAATTTCAAGCACATCAACCACGATCAGGAGGCGAGAGAAAAGTGAGCCACAGAGATGAAGGAGAACTATACATGCAAAAGAGAGGAGAGTGTTAAAAAAGTGTAAATAAAATACTAACTTCAAGTAGGTATTTTATAAAAGATCAGATCTGTGGGTTACTCGGGTTCTTCCACTACCAAACATGTCATAAATATATCATATGCTTGGCCCATCATTGACATCTTTGCACATGAGGATGGTGATAGTTAAATACAGTCCTCTCCGTCTCAAGAACAATTGATTTTGAGTTCCCACTAACATCTTTCTGAAAAAAAAAATACAGTACTCCCCTATTTCGAAATCTTTTCCTTTCAAAGTAATTATCGTTTACCTTTTCTCTATCCTTATTATTTCTTCTCACTTCTTTTAAAACTCATTTATTGTTTTATTATTTTTAATGATTAACAAACCAAAATTATATATATATATATATATATATATATTTCTCTTTTCTTTTAAAATATAAATGAAGGTTTCATAAATAATTTCCCTAACTAACTCAAAATTAATCTATAATAATAATTACTTTTATACTAAATTAAAGGTTAAATTTAAAATAACAATAATAACAAAAAAAAAAGAACCTTTTTTGAGAAAAAAAATGAAAAATAGATCGAAAATCTCACACCACACACCAAAAAGGTTGTCCCCGGGTACCGAAGACATAAAATGATTGATGGAAAACGAAAGTGAAAAAACAAGTCCAGAAGGAAATTATTTTATGTCTTCGGTACCAGGGGACAGATTTTTTGGTGTGTGGTTTGAGATTTTCGATCTATTTTTCATTTTTTTCTCAAAAAAGGTTCTTTTTATTATTATTATTTTAAATTTAACATTTAATTTAGTATAAATGTAATTATTATTATAGATTAATTTTGACTTAGTTAAGGAAATTATTTATGAAAAATTCATTTATATTTTAAATACACACCTAAGAATTAAGGAGTTCTGTTTAAACTTTAAAGTAACTCGCCAGAAAGGAATATTGGTGGCCTTCTGGACTCGTTTTTTTCACTTTCGTTTTCCATCAATCATTTTTTGTCTTCAGTACTAGGGGACAACCTTCTTGGTGTGTGGTGTGAGATTTTCGATCTATTTTTCATTTTTTTTCCTCAAAAAAGGTTCTTTTTATTATTATTATTATTTTAAATTTAACCTTTAATTTAGTATAAAATTAATTATTAGTATAGATTAATTTTGAGTTAGTTAAGGAAATTATTTATGAAAAATTCATTTATATTTTAAAAGAAAAGAGAAATATATATATATATATATATATATAAATATATATAAAATATTTAGTTTTAAATGAGAGAGTTCATTCATCCTGATTTCTTATTAATATTTTTTATGAGTTTCTGATCTTCTAATAAACTAATGTTTGATGTTGAAGTTGGAATTGAAAACTCTAGCAATGCTAATGAGCAAACTGATGTAATGACATGTGGATTTATGTATGTTTTTAGTTTATGATGTTTCGCACTTGGATTTTAGCTTGCAAGTTGTATATAAGATTTTCTATATTTAGGATTCTTGATTTTAATAAAAGATGAGATCATGTCAGGTTTATTTTTATAAATTCTTTATATTTATCAGATTTTATGGTTAGTTATAAACTAACCCAATTAACGTGCAACGGTGGAGAGCTATGCAACAGATTCTGTTAAGCATTTATGAATCTCTTTGAGACGTCCATAGTGATATACATGATTTTATAGACAATATCTTTCCTGTGTCCAACAACATATTGAAAGTCTGTGTTGTAGGTGACATCGAAACGGTAATTTACATGAGGGAAAAAAGATATTGGAATGGATCTATTGATATCATAAGAAGTGATGAAGGGAGGAGAGAAGACTTGGTGGTTTTACTCAAACAAAATAGAATTAAGATTGTTGGTGATGAAAATCAGGAAGCTGATGCTGATGGAACTGGGATAGTTACTTAGTTGAGATGGGTTGACAACATCTACAGTTGATTGATATTCTGGACTGGTTGTTCCTATCAGGGATATTCAAATCCAAACTGATCCAATTCGAATCGATCCGATCCAATTCAATCCAGTCAAACCGATTACATCCAATTGTTTAATCGAATTGATTGGGTGATTTTTTATTTCAATCGATTAAATCGATCGATTGTTGATGATGAAAGACCGATTCCAATCGAGTGGGGCTTGCCTTAGTGGCAAACCGGTTTGGTATCCGATACCAGAGATCACGGGTTCGAGACTTACTGACAGTAAGGGACAGTGCTCCCCCCCTCTCCAAAAAAAAGATCGATTCCAACTGAACCAATTACTTTACATAATTATATTATTATATATTTAATATAATTATAATATTAAAAATAAATAAAATAATAAAAAACTATTAAATTTAAATATTAAACATTAAAATTTATTTTTTATTAATAATTATAAATATAAATTATATATTAAATAATAAATAAAAAAATAAAATAATTTTTTTTTATATAAATCTAATCAAACCAAACCAATCCAATCCAATAGATTTGGATTGGATCGGATGATAGACAAAATATTAGATGAATTGCATGACTTGTTTTTTCCAAACGATTGAATCAGTTCGGTTGGATAGACACATTTAATCGAAACTAAACCAATAAATACCTCTTATTCCTACGTTTTTACTTTCTTGTAATTTTTTTGAGTTTTTAACGTGCAAAGGGCTACTTTTCAAATCATACTGACGATAATTGGATGATTTTTGGAGGAATTACTTGAGGTGTGGCTTTTTAAAAGCCACACTTGTAGGACTCGGATTGATATGTTGCTTTTTAAAGCCAGCACTTAGTATGGTCACATATCAATCAGCCATGCCAACTCATGTGCCGCTGTTGTAACACCGCACTTCAACTGATCATCTCTCCCGCTCAATGTATCATTCTTACTCCTTTCAAGAAATTTCTAATTATTTATGCCTTTATTATTCTCAACCATTTTGTATAATAGGATTTTTTTTTTTCACTTGATTAAATAAAAATACTCATTTTCTATATATGGGTAAAAAAATTAACACAAGGAGACTTTTGCATAAAGATATTAAAACTTTTGAATTTCATTTATCATTTATGACATTTACATTAGTTATATATAATAATGTCACTCGCTGTAGCTATGGTACATATGTTATATTCTATTTGTATCAATTTTTGTTTCTTAAAATAGAAATAAGGAATATTCATTTCAAATAGAGGGAATATATAAAAATTAAAAAATATTTTTTATTTTAAAAAATTATTTTTATTAAAAAGTTCATTTAGAAATAATTATCTGAAAATCCAAATAAGAAACTTAAAATTTAACAATATTTGTGAATATTTCACATTAAATATTTTTTATGAATTCAATTTTTTTTTAGTTAACAAATTTATATTATCACTTTAAATTTTTAAAAAACAAATCTCACTTATTTATTTTCAAATTGATTAACGAAATTATAGATAGTACTCCCCCAGTTTCTTTTTAAAAGTCATTTAAGGTTTGGAAACACAAATCAAGACAATGATTGTTTTAGTGATTAATGTTTTTCTTGGATAAAATATCTCTTATAATAAATAATGTCCTTGTGAATTTAATCCTAATATTTAATGTGATAGATAGGTATGAGTGAAAATTTTTTATTAAATGCTTGTTGGGAAATAAAAATGCTCATTTTTTATTATTGTCGTTTAAAATTGTTTTGGAGAACTTAAGATAATCAACTACTTTTTCTCTATGAACAATATTGTCCTTCATTATTATATTGTACTTTTTCTCTCTGATTGGTTTATCAGTCATTAGAAATAATAAAACAATAAATTAGTTTTGAAAGAAGTGAGAAGAAAAATTAATAATAAGGATAGAGAAAATGTAATTCATTTATATTTTTAAACAATAATTATTTTGAAAGAAAACTATTTTGTAATGGGGGGAGTACCTTTTTGGATAAACCGGAAAAAAAATGAAAAACATCATCCTAACAACCGTCCTTCTGGTCCCTACCTAAAACCAACAAATCATACATTAATCGATATGCTTAAAATTAACAATCCATACCGTAATAATCAATTCATACACTTAAAAAATAACAATTCATAATGTTTATAAACCTGTTAGTTGTTTTGTATAACATGCTTTTTTACAGGGACACATTTGTATAAATAAATAAATAAATATACATACATATATATATATATATAGATTAGCTATGAAACGAAACTGAAGAAACACAACTTGACCGCAACTGAGTGGATGACGTCGTTACACATGTTGAACACTAGCAATTGCCGCAACTTCTGATGAACGAAAATGGGTGTATAGAGTTTAAAAAACCATTTTCTTGAACAAGAACATATGTATACTCTAAACACTTTGATGTAAGACCAGAAAGGTTACGCAATTGCCTTTTCATTGGTCACAATTCTGGTCATCTCCGTTATCGTTGCTCGTCTCTCTTTAAAACTTTCGAAGGCATTTTTTCTATTTCTTGGGACTAATGTTGCAGCAATCATTGCTGTTTTTGTTGTTATGATAATTAGGTGGAGATTTAATAACAGAAGAAAACTGTTAGAGACCCAATTTATTTTAGATACAGAGAACTTGAAGAAGCCACGGATGTTTTTCGTTCTTTGTTGGGTCGGGGAGCGTCGGGTTGTGCATTTAAAGGAATATTGAGTGACGGTACTCAAGTAGCGGTCAAACGGATTGAAGGAGATAAAGAAAGAGGCAAGAAGGAGTTTAGATCCGAATTTGTGGCAATTGCCAGTGTTCAACATGTGAAACGACGCCGTCCACCCAGTTGTTCTCCAGTTGCGTTTCTCCCGTTGCATTTCATAGTCAATCTATATATATATATATATTTATTTATTTATATATATTCTCTTGTACATTTTTGCAAAAACTTATAATTGTTACCAAAATTTGAAATGATTAAACCAAATCACACTTTTATGAAATTGTCTCTAATTTGATGTTTAATTTAAATAAATATTTCATAGTACAATCGTATTTAATAGGAAAATTGGTGAATTATGTCCCTAAAATTTTAGATTTTTGTGACTTTGGTCCTTTATATTTTATTTTGTAAATTTAGTCCCCAAAATATTTTCAAATTATCAAACACGTCCTTTTTCACATTTTCAGTGAAGGTCCGGCACCTCTCCGGCCAAGTACCGGAAAAAACTAAAGAAGACCAAAGACACTAAAATATTAAATTTTGGGAATGAAACTCACTAGTTTTCCATTTTAAAAAGATTAATTTTATTAAATTATATTATTTCGATATATTTTAAAGTATAAAATTAATAAATTTTAATTTTAAAATTAACTGGCTCAAATACAGTTTAATTTCGATTTAATTGTGTTTGAACCATATTTTATTGGATCGGACCGGACCGATCGGTTCGACCAACAAAACTGGGAACCAAACCTGTGCCCGATTCGATTTGAGGGAAAGAACTAGAGAAGATGAAAATCGACCTCTGTTGTTCAAACTGCAATGAGCCGGTCGGTTCAACCGGTGAGCCATTGGACCGACCGGCTAGTGACTAGACCGATCAATTTCCTTAAGAAGTTATCTGCCTTCTTCCTAGCACCACCATCCCCAACACCCCAACTAGATCTGTGTTTTCCCTACTCAGATCCACCGCCGTGAGCTCATCCCTACCTAGGCCTGTCAATATCGATCGGGTTGGATCAAGCCAAATAAACCCACTCTATATGGATTTCAGTCTACATAAACCCTAACCCTTTAAATTCTAATGGGATCACATATTAAAGCACACGAGCTGACCTATGGACCCCATATATTTTTAAAAATATTTTACTTATTGGCTGAACAATGTGCTCTCCCTTAATAATCATCAACTACCCAGAAGAAATCCCAAATAGAATTCAACAGAGGAACTTACCGATCTCATTCCACACCCATCAAGACTATACAATACATATCTCCACAAAACTAGTTTACCGACATCACAGTCGGCTTCACCACAGCCCACATCCTCTTCTTAATCTATTCTATCAATTCTAAACCAAACTCAAGAATTCAAGATTAATTTCATCATCACAAGCCACATTATCCTCAAGAAAGCATCGAAATATTACATTCCAATACCCTTGCTATGTAGTCGACCCACCACCAAGCAGGGCAGTATCGGTGGTGGCGCCACCCTAGCCTCGTGGTAAATATCACAAAATTCTGGGGAACCAAACAAAATGTTGTAAGATTCTGAAAAGAAGGGGTGGAACAAATACTACCCAACTGCTAGCAAGGTCATGTTTATTTTCCCCGTGACTACCTGTCCTCATTTGACCAACTGAACCATATCGGTTAGTACTCAGAAGTATATAGAGAGGAAAGAAAAGTACTATATAGCCTTATAGCTACAGAGTCTCTATATATGTGGGGAGGGGGGGGGGTTTGGGTATCTCTACGTGTGGTTTGCTTTTTCAGTGACAATGGCTAAAGAAAATAATAGTTTTGGGAGAGGAGTTCGGGAAAGGGTACGGAAATGGGGCTCATGGGAGCAGAAATTGGAAGGATGGACTGGTGGTGCGACGCAACAGCTGCGACGACAGCGCTGGGAAGAGGAGGGAGAAAGGTTTGAGCTCAGTGTGTATGTATGTGTGGGAGATAGATTTAAGGTAAAATGTAATTTAAAAAAAAAAATCTTTTTGCCCAGTGGGCTAGCCCAGCCTCCATCTAAGTGGATTCAGCCCACGAAAACCAATATTTAAATGGATTATCTAAAACTTAACCAACCCAGCCCATATATATAGGGGTCCATAGATCCCATGGGTCCAAGTCTTAATTGACAGGTATAACTGCAGCACAAAATCTCTTCATTCATTTCCCTTTCTTCTCTTCTCTATAACTTAATTTGTATCTTCTGTTGTAAAACTCTATTAGTAGTTTTCGCTGAGG
Organism: Parsonsia alboflavescens; assembly: GCA_028571225.1. NCBI lineage: Eukaryota > Viridiplantae > Streptophyta > Magnoliopsida > Gentianales > Apocynaceae > Parsonsia > Parsonsia alboflavescens. Next base: position 4,151 of record JAOXNR010052220.1, on the reverse strand, counting down.
GCTTAGGTGTAGAAGGATTCACAAATCCAGAAAACTATGGCTGCAAAAGATGGTTGGGGAACGGGGTTTGGAAGAGCTGGATGGGTGTGCAGTCTGCACCTCCATGGTAGGGGTAGGCCTATCAATATGGGTCTGGCCGGCCTAACCCACATAAGCTCAATCTAAATGGATCTCAGCTCATGTAAGTTTCAATAACTTAAATTTTAAAGGGATCAAATACTAAAGCCCAGAGGCCGACCTATGTACCCCTATATATTTTTTAAAATATTTTACTCATTAGCTAAACAATCTTCTATCCCTTAATAATCATTAACTATGCAGAAGAAATCCTAAATAGAATTCAACAGAGGAACTTACAGATCTCATTCCACACCCAATGCTTTAATAGGCTAATGCAAAACCAGTGCAAACTGACTGGCAGTGCACTAGCTTTTTACTTATTATACTCTACATGTAAATTCATGTCCTATGTCTATTGCAAGCTTAGGCTGTTGTTGTCAAGTTAACTGCAGCCTTCTATATAATTCTACTACATTACATATCATTTTGCTAATGCATGCTCATATATTTCGGCACATCTTGTGTTTGACATTGTACTAATTGTTGCATTTTCTCGATGTTAAATTATCAGTAAGATGATTTACCGTTGACTTAACATATTGTCACTATACTTGAATTATCTAGATAAAGCTGTCTCAATAACTTAATGATATCTTGGTTATTTATCATCAGTTCTACTATGACAGTTCTCTGCCAAAATTTATTTCAAAGTGTTTTTTTAATGTTTTAACTTTTGTTTGTCTACAGAAAATGCAAACTAGGAGAAGAAGTGACTGGTTTGACTTCTACAACAATGAATCTTCTCTTTCTTTTGAATTTCAATTTGGGGACTCTGTTTCTGGATTTCATCACCCCTTGGTTGATACTGAAGGCCCTATACAGAATTTAATACCTGCATATTTAAGAAGGCAAATGTATCCTCATCAACTTGAAGGATTCCATTTCTTGTGGAAGAAGGTAGCTGGTGCTACCGTGATTGAAGATCTGAAACCTCCCCTTACTGAGGCAGGTTCTGGATGTATTATTTTGCACGCCCTTGGCACAGGGAAAAGTTTTCTAACAATAGTTTTTCTCCTAACATTTATGAAAGTTCACAATTCCTGCCGACCTGTAATAATGGCTTCGGTCACCATGCTCCACGCCTGGGCCAATGAGTTAAGAGAGATCGGATGTCAATGGTCCTTTTCACAATTTGCAAGATGCAGAATTGTCTGGTGAAGAAAGTGCGATGGCTTTTAGAATTATTCAGCAATTGGGAAGTTCCATGCAACATAAAAAACAAGGTAAATTTTACAAACGAATAGTGAAGTTGTATTCCTGGACCAAGGGAAGAAGTATTCCTGGAATTGGATACAAACTATTTGGGAAACTTGCTGGTGCTCATAGGAAGGGAAATCATGCAGAAAAGTTTAGAAAAATTCTTCTTGAGATGTCTAGTATTCTGATTCTCGATGAGGGTCACACAGCTCGTAATGAGAACAGCATGTTGTGTCTAGCTCTGAAAAATGTAAGGACCGGCATGAAGATAATCCTATCTGGAACTCCTTTCCAGAATAATACAGATGAATTATATAATATTTTGTGCTTAGTGAATCCGATGTTTGATGAGAACATCTTTCTCAAGATGGGCAGATCTAGTGCTAAACGGAAAAACAATCCCACAAAAGGAAGATGTAGTTCTTCAGCTTGCTTGATCGATAAGAATGATGATTGTGCAGTATAGGAGTTCAGAGCCTGATGCAAAATGGAAACAATGGAGGGATGATAGAACCTCAACTACAATTAACTTCACTCGAAAGTCTTTTACAGGAAAGAGCGAATCAAGAATAAAACGACAATATTTTTGAGACACTATGATAATCGAATCATATTGAATGAGAAAACTCCAACAGTCGAAAAAAAACCAAGTCTGCCGAAAAACAAACAAAAACGGCAATAAATAAACCCTAAACCGAAATTATGAAAAATTACAAAAAGACCCCAAAAGTTTATAAAAGGCCCAAAAGTCCACCAAGATGACCCCGAATGGCCAAAAAACTGCCTTAATCACAACATAGTGGTGTGTATTGCTCCTTAGACCGTCTCGGATCTACTTGTCAAATTTGAGCCCATTCTGACGCTCCCACAACTTTTCAGGTTTTACGAATCGACCCCAGAAACTTTTTCGAACTTCTCCGAATCATCTCCAATTGCCTTGAAACTTCTCCTGCAGCCTCTTGGACCTACATGGTCCCTCCTGAATATCTTCCTGGGCCAACTCTGGGTCAGAGCCACAATGGCCACATCTGTGCACGTGCATAATGGAAATATACTTCAAGAAAGTCTTCTTGGTCTGAGAGATACACTTGTTATGCTAAATCCTACTGACTTACAGAAGTAGCTACTTCAAAAAATTCTGGACAATTTACTTGAAAAGGACCAAAGGGTACATGGTATTCTTGAACAGCACCAAAAGGATAGACTTAATTTCCTTGAAAAAGTACATCTTGTATCTCTGGTGTCTGTGCACCCTTCTCTGGCAGCTCAGCATGAAGAGTTTTCTGATTACAAGAACATCCTAGAGGAGTGTGAAATGAGCCCTGAAGCTGGAGTAAAGACACAATTTGTGATTGAAATTGTCCGGTTATGCAATGCACGGAATGAGAAAGTGTTGATCTTCGATGAGTTTATCGATCCTTTGAATTTCCTACTGAAGCAGCTTACTTCTTATTTTTCTTGGGAGGAAGGCAAGGAAGTGCTGTATATGGATGGAAAGCTTGGTGACAAGCAGCGGAAATTGGTGATCAGTTCTCTAAATGCTCATAAAAGTGAGGCTAAAGTGCTACTTGCATCTATTAAAGCCAGCAGTGAGGGGATAAATTTGTTTGGTGCTTCTAGAGTTGTATTACTTGACGTTATTTGGAATCCTTCGGTTGAAAGACAAGCCATCTGCCGCGCATATAGACTTGGACAGAAGAAGATTGTGCATGTATATCGTTTAGTCATGTCTGATACAGTCGAGATTTACAAATACAAAGAGCAGGCAAAGAAAGATCGATTATCCGAGCTGCTGTTTCCTTCTCCAGAAGTACTTACCCACGATTCTAACCTCTTCGGGAGCATCCCTGATGATGACATTCTGAGTGCAATGGTACAACATAAGAAGTTATCTCACATCTTTGAGAAGATTCTTCCCCAACCAAAGGAGTCCAATGTGTTTGGTAGTTTAAACTTTCTGTCCTCAGCTAAGTATTCTTGAATCTAACCAAGAGGAAAACTTCATTTCTTTTCTCCTTGTTTATTGGTGTATTTTGGGATTGTAAGTATTGAAATTTCATAGCTATATTGGTAGTGCTCTTACCATGTGCAGATGATGTAGATTTTGTTATACATGTCATAAGAACAAGTAATGTGCGCATATTTCATACTGATAATAGTGAATTTGATATTCTTACAAGAGATGAACTCTTCCATATCTATCCAATGCAAAATAGTTAAGTGAAACCCATTTTGTTAGTCTCTAGTATTGTTGATTCTATGATCATTTTTTATGGTGTTATGGACTCATTTCATTTTAGACCTTATATGAGGTTGACAGCTTTGGCCTTCTGTAGAAGGAAGTAGGGACCACAAAATTATCTGACCCGAGCTAGGTCCTAACTAGCCTGACCCGTTTGGGGCAGGTATTACCTGACCTGTTTTAAAATAGGAACAAGTATGTGTTTCAAGAAGAAGACCCGTGCACAGGTCAGGTCGGGCTTGGGGTTGGCTAATGATTTTGCCTGACCTGGCCCGACCTGCCCCGTTATGTTTTATATATATATATATATTATAAAACCTCTCTAGCCCTAATCTTCCTCTTCCTCCTCCTCTTCCCCTCTCCTTGGGCCACCACTTCCTTTTTCTCTTAGCAGCTTCTTCCTTTCTCCTAGTTTTCTCTCTTTTTCCCATCTTCTTCCTCTCTCCTTGGGCCGCTAATTCCTTTCTCTTTTAGTGGCTTCTTCCCTTCTCTCAGTTCTCTCTCTTTCTCCCATCTTCTTCCTCTTACTCCTCTCTCACTGACAAAGATCGGCTCCATATTTACAGTGACGTGCCGTTCCAAGCATGCACTG
>JAOXNR010052218.1:0-17218 GCA_028571225.1 Parsonsia alboflavescens | reverse complement strand
CGGTATACATGAATTAATTGTCTCTCTTTAAATTTATCTTCAAATTTCTTTACTGTTCTACGGAGTAATTTTATTCATATATCGATCGATAATCGTTACATATAATGATATAATTAATGAAGAGATAAAAGGGTATGTTTAGTTATTCTTATCACTGGCTAAAATCATGAAAATGAAGTAAATACATTAAACAGTGTGAGCGGAGGAGAACGACGACCATGGCTGCCGGCCGCTGCAAGAAATGTTTGAAGCAGTCAATTGCTTCAGTTGACTAGCTAAAACTAGCATAAGTGTATCTTATTATGACCACGCCAGTCTGCATTAAACTCCATTCTTTTATTTTATATTTTTATTTTCCTTTTTCACTTTATTTATATTATATTGTCCTTCTGAAATGAAAAGTCATATTTGTATTTTAGGTTATTTGACAAAATTGAATGTCTCATTTCTTAAAATGAATAGAACAAGATACAAACCAATGCATGGCACAATGTATTAATTTATTGTAAAATTTTTAAGATAGATTGTGTTAAAAATATTTGAGTATATAAAATTCTTATAATTAAAAATATATTGTCATCACCTTTTGCCTCTTTATAATTTTTCACTAATTATGGATAATTTGTTCTCAAGTTTTAATTTTATTTATGAATATTTATAGTTTGTTAGAAATTCAAAAAGTTGGTTTTAGAGAAATTGAAGAGTTTTGAATAAGTTTTTTTTTTTTTTTTTGAAGTTTATGAATAATTTTATTTTATCCTAATTTATTAGCTTTATGTTATGAGTATTAAGGATGTTAAGAGAAAAGAGAAAATAAAGAAGCATCCCTTTCCATTGAAGAGAGGTACCTCAAAAGACACTTCAATTTTTGGAATGCATATTATTCGCATGTGGCACATAGACCCTCAATAGGCATCTTTTAGAAGGATGCATCGTTGGAGATGCTCTTAAAAAGTTTTTGCCTTATTTTATTCATATTTTAAATGTGGTTTTATCTGATCTTTATTTATCCTTTTTGATAAATCGAAAAATGTTTGAATTACTCAATTACGAATATGAATCCTTATCAACTCACGTTTATTATTTATGAAAAAAATGTTTTCTTATAAATTTTAAATTATCTTTTTCAAAGAAATTAAAGAGTTTTATTATTAGTATTATAGAAAATTTAATAATTTCATGGAGATATTAAAAGAATAAATAATTAGAGTTATATATGTCGCATGGCCAGGTTAAATAGAAAAGATAAGTATATATGAAAGTATAATTCAACACAAGTATCCATTAAAAAAAAAATGAATTCATAACTTAAAAAGTCAACCGAACAAATATGAAGAATGAGATAAAGAAAAAGATAAAAATCAAACAAAAAGGTGTAATTTTTTGACTATTTGTCTTTACTTTTATATATTATAATAGATTTTAAAATAATGTCTCATTAACCTTAATTTTAGGATTTACACTTGCCCATGAGGAACTAAACTAATTAATTAGCAATTACAGTAATGATAAGGATAAATAGATAACATTTATAAAAATCAAAGGTACTCCATTATTTTTTATATTAAATACTCAAAATAAGATATTCAATTCCAAATAAGAATATATAAAAATGCTATAGATTATACCGTACATTTAAATTGCATGTGTATTAACTACATAAATACATAGCATTAGTCGACACCATGTGGTACAATACCCTATAACATTATTCAAACTTGTAAATTCTTTAATTTGAATGTATATATTATAGACTTCCATCGTCCATAATTAAATATCCTAATTTGACTTGCACGTATTTTAATAAAAATGTTTGATTTAACTTATTAACACGTAATATTATCAATTTTCTTAATAATAATTTTTTTAGTTTATTAAATGTGACCTTTAATTTTGGATAATTCAAAATGGAATACGGGACATTTATTTTAGAATTCCAGACCTCGGAGAGATTAAAATTTCAAAATGTCATGATTCATATTCAGCTGTAGAGAAGTTGCTGCTGTATAATAACTTGATCCAAGCCCAAAAAATGCTGCTACGTATACAGAAGATGAAGGAAAGATCTTTCTATATCTAGACATCATACAAGCACTCATTTTCGGTGGCTGCAAAATGCGCAAACCTGCGACTTCAGTACTCTTCGAGAAGTGTTTCCTTTTTCCCAAAAATTAAACAATAAAAAATAAAACAAATTTCTGCACACGTACTTTTCTAGGGTTTGTTTGATCATTGATTCACTGATTTTGTGTCTAAGCATTGTATAAGTCTTGCTAGTTTGGTGTCAAATAATAGCATTTGGAATTGAAAGGTCTCGAGTTCGAGATATGACGAGGGTAAGTGAAGGAACACCGATAATCCTTGGGAGTTTGGGGGATAGGAAGAATGAGGGGAGGGACGAGGATGAAAAATACGGGTAGATTCGAGCTGAGTTGAGCCCTACATTTGGCCTTACTTGAGCTTAGCTCGTTAAGAAAACAAATTTATTTCTTGATTTGAGCTCGACTTACTATGAGCTCACAAGCTTTTTAAACTCGATATACTGACTAATTTAATTTTAAAATAATTTATATTTTACTAAATTTTATAATTTCATCTATATTTTTACATATATATATATATATCTACATTTGTATCTTTCTTCATAAGTTTAAAATATTCTAATTCCATATAATGTTTAACATGTAAGTTAGTCATACCCACATACAAAGGATCGAATAAATTGTAATTTTCAACAAAATTAAAAAATGAGAAAAAGATAACTATTATTTTTAATGGTGTGAAAATTGGATCTTGAACCACCATTGTTGGATCAAAGGCCTGCAAAAAGAAAAAGAGAGTCCCTGTCACACCCTGTGACCTCAGCATAAGACACTGAGCATTAGACTAATCTAACACGCATACAAGACTAAATGATTCATAACTATACGTTAAGAAAATAAAAACCATATCTTATTTAAATGAAGTAATCCTTAAAACAAAAATTAACATTTACAAAAGTATCCAAAACTAAATACAATTCTGAAAATAACTTACAACTAAATCAAATACAAATCATCAGCTGCCTCTCTAATCCAATCCAAAATATATCAAATCACCTACAAAAAGAATAGAAAAAGAGGAAACAGATGGTATGAGAGTACATGAGCTCAGTAAATAATTCCAATCCTATCTTGGGTGAAAAACAATTATGTTTTTGTAAGGATTTTTAAACAAGCATTCACACATTTACATGTATAATCTTGTCAATAAAAAGAAGAGTACTTACAAAATAATCAAATGAAAAAAATACTTTTCATAAACCTGCATAAATACATAAAAACTATCCTAAACACATGATTGCTTTGGTATATGCATACATAGACTTAAATTCTTCAATGGAGAAACCAGTACTAGTTATTCAGCCCAATTTTTTCCTAATTAGGCAGGTCATAAAAACTTGCTTGCATGACTTATCTACTCATCGATATGTACGTAAATTCAAGAACTAGCTTTTATTGGTATATAGAGAATCATAAAAACCTTATATACATACATACATACACACATACATATCATGCATTCATACATCATATCATCCATGAAAAAAATAAATACATAATATATCTAAAAAATAATACCTTTCATAAAAATTACGAAGACAATTTTTAAGAAAACATACAAAGCAGAGAGTTTTATAAAAATCAAGAAAGGATAGGAGCCATTTACCTCGAATCCCTAATTCCAAAAATAGTCAAAAGTTAAACAAAATGAAATTCAACTTAAAAAGATATTTAAACCAATATTCTATAAATCATCCAAAATTCTAACCAACTCTATCCCTCTAAGAAATTGTAAATATTAGAAAATAATTACTTTATAAAAATATATTCAAAAAATCATATATTTAACATAATATAGTTTATTTTAAAAATTAATAATAAAAAATATATTATATGATAAATTTTAAAAAAGAATTAAAATAATGATAATAATAATATAATAATAGTAGTAGAAGAAACCAAAACGGTTTCGGATTGCGGAAGACGTACAAAACGAAATTTAATAATAATAATAATGGTGGAACGAAATCAAACAAAAAAAAAATTTACAATTAAAGAAGCATTATTAATAATCTATACTATATATAAAAGAAGGGCAGCTCCCTTCTTTGATTGACAAGTGTCATCAAACGATTGGCTACCTATTCAATTATATCCATTTAATGTTAGTTTTTTTCATTCTTTCTTTCTCTTTTTTTTCAAAAAGAACTTGATTCATTGAATATTAATTAAATTAAATACTTTTAAAAGTGTTGTTTAATATTATTTTTAAATTATATTATCATTACATTAAAGAACAAAAAAAATTGACAAGTATTTCTTTACAAACTTACTTTGCGGGGGGGTTTTTTATGTAAATTAAATTTATAATATATTTAAGAGTATTTAATAATAATAATACTAATTAAATAAAATTTTAAATTATATGAAATAATGTCATGAACTTAATTATTTTTTTATTCATTAACTAAAAAATTTAAAAGTTTAATTTGGATAATACAAAAAATTAATTATAAGGTTTGCTTTTTTCATTTTTAAAAAAGTACTAATTTGGATGGGTGGCAAATGACAAGAAATTGAACAAACCTTAGAATATACGATGTGGCTACCATTCCCAATCTCAATTTTGATGAATCCCTTAATTAATTTTCAAGAACGTTAGTTAGGGTTGGGAGGATATGAAAAGACATGAAACAAGAATTGTCAGATAACCTAATATCTAAAATCAATCCTGTATATGACCAGAAAAGAATCTAAATTTATTAAGAAGTCCCTAAATATTTCTAGAATATCATCAAAGCTCCCACTTAAATCCAAATATAACAATTAGGCCCCTAAATTTTGTAGGTATTTTAGTCTCAAGGTCATTACCCCGGAAGAATTCTTTAATATCTAAGACAATATAGAAAATAGTGGAAAAAATATCATAGAAGATATTTTAGGATTGATAGGAGTGATTTAGAAAGGCACACCTTGATCCTTTTTCATAGAGAAGAAAAAATAGAGAAAGGTGTGGAGTCTGTTACCACATTCCCATCCTTTTTTAGATTTTCAAGATTTCTTCAATTCTACTTAGACATCGTTTTCTCATAGGTATAACTCTTCTCATTGCCAGTCCAAATTAATATTTTTTTTAAATAAAAGTTCAAAAAATCAAAACATATTCCTTTTTTATTCTTTTGGTATTATTAATAATTATTTTTTCAAAATAAAGTATTTTGTTTACCTTTTAGATTACTTAAAATAATTAAGTTCATATAAGTTAATACAGTTTTAAATTTCATTATAAATTATTATTGATATTGATAACTTATATTGTATGTAAATTCTTTTATTTGGTTATATTTCACAATATTATTTATTAACATGTTATCACTATTTACTTAAATAATTTGAATGAATTTTTTATTCTTATAAATAAAATAAAATAAATATTGCATTGAAAATATTATGATCATTTTATTTTATAAATAATTTGTAAAGAATAAAAGAATTAAATTTATTAACAAATTAATATTTAATTAATTTTATTCACAATATAATTAATTGAATTTAATAATTATTTATTTAATTAAACATATTATTATCCTTTTATTTTGTAAACAATTCAATAAAAATACAAAAGTTTTTTTTAAAAAATCATCTTTGATTTATCGTTAGATATATAAAAAATTAAAATAACTGCTAAAATAAAAAAGAAAACTCAACTTGTCATTAATAATATTTTTTAATTATCAATAATATTTTTTTATGTTATTAGAAAATGTAATTAAAAAAGGGTAAATTAATATCATTAAAGCAATGTGAGGAAAGTTATTAATAATCACGAATAAAGTATAAAATAATGAAAATCAAAAATATAATTAAAAACGGTAAATTAATGTATCATAGCTACCCTTTCAAATTAACAACTTTCCTAGAATTAAAAAATAAGAAATATTTATGCGAAATTTTCAAAAAAAAAATTAAAAAATCAATTAATTATATTCATAATAGTTAATTCAATTTGAAATTTCATATGATGGTTTATTATATATATTTTCTAATTATATTTTATTTTAAGTCTACTTTTTGGTGCCTTTATATTTTAAAATGTTATTTACTAATATGTTATATTAAATAAGTTGAATGAAGTTTTTTTAAAGAAAATTTAAAAAGTATTGAAATGAATTTTTTTTTTTACCAAGAAATATTATTATCACTTTGAATTATCTTTGGTGTATACCAAAAAAATATATATATTGTAACTAAAAAAGTAAATCAATGTATGATCCACCACCTGTCCAAATTATCATAATTTCTAAAATTCAAATCATATAAAAAATGAATTCTTATGATCTAGTTTTGTTATTATATGAAATTATTTTTTAAAATTTTCTATTTATCCATATTACTTTTAAAAAGACAGACAAGTATTTTTTTAATCTAAACTCATGAATCATAAATTTATGACAGTTATTAAGTGCAATTTTAACTATTGATTTTAAAACTAATTTATAAATTAAGTTGTATGTAAATTTTATTATTTTTTAATAATATTTAATAATTATCCAAGATACATTGTTACCCATCACCAATCAAAAATTAATAATTTTTCACCAATTAAAATTTAATATTTTTTTAAACTTATATATATATTTATACACACACACACAAACATATACATATACATACATATATATATATATATAATCAATGAAATTAATATAATTTTTTATGTTATCCAAAATAATTTTTCGAAAAATCTCTTTAGTTGTCTACTTTCTTTTAAAAGATTTACTTACAATAAATATTTTAAAGTTAAATATTAAAAATCCTTTTGATTTTAGGATAAAAACCCACGTAATAAGTGGGAAGGCATTAATAATCGTTGCATAAAGTATAAAATTGAAAATATAAATATAAATGAAAAAGATTATTTAATCTGTTACCCACTACAGATAATTTAATTTGTTACCCACTACCTATTCAAATTAATATCTTTTCTAAAATCAAAAATTCAAAAATAATAAATACTTTTTAATTACTTGTTAGAAAAATTCAATTAATTAATTGAATTCATATAAGTAAATATGGTTCTTTTTAACTTTGGTTTATTATATATTTTTCTAATTATATTGTATTTTAATTTACTTTTTTGCTTAAAAAAGTTTAATAAAGGTTTTTTTTTGAGTTAAGAAATAATATAACTAATGTATCATCCTCCACCTATCCAAATTATCATATATTTTAGCCAAAAGTGTTGACCGAGAAAGATATGAATCTTTATGATGCACCTATAATTGATGAACTTGGAATGAGTAGAAATTTGGTGGGCTGCTTAGAAGCAGGCCAATTAGTCATACTCATGGCATTTTAGAAAAATGCATTGATGGACGTCGTTTTTTCGCGTTTCGGTGTCGTTTAGATGGTTTTTTGCGCTTTTTAAGTTTCTGTTATAGTAGCATATCTTTATTGTTGTTTGATTTTGATAATCATATTGAGAGAAAGATTTGTTCCTCTTTCAAATTCTTATTCTTGTTGAGCCAATTTTCTAGTGCATTTCGGCATCACTTTAGGCTTATGATCCCCAATTTTATACAAGCATTTTTCTGTTTGAATTTTTCTAGCAATGTGGGACAATAGTTTAATATCAAAACAAGACTTATCGGCATTACAAATTCAAATAATGATAAATTTCTATAAATTTTTATATTTTAAAATATCCTGAAACTCTCTACAAATTTAGATAATGATGAATTTTGTAAATATTTATATTTTGAAATATTGTAAAACTCTCAATCGTTATTATATTTTTTTTGAGATATTTTAACGTTTATCTAGTAACTGGAGAGAGAAAATAATCAATTTGGACATAATTAAACTTTGTAATAATTATCTAGAGAATGACACTTCTAAGTCTCTCCTTCTACGGGCACTACATTTTTATATATATTATATATATATATATGTATGTATGTGTGTGTATGTATGCATATATATCAACAAAAATTGATAATATATTTTTTTTAAAAATAATAACAATAAATATTTATACCTATATAATTATACATAAATTTAATTATCAAGCTGGCTCACAAGTTTATGTGTCGAGTCTATAGAATCTCAAACTCGTCTCATTTACCAAACAAATTCAATTCCCAGGCTCAAACTTGACATATTTGCTCATGAGCATAATTTATCGAGTTGTTAACTAACCATGAGCAATTGTCAATTCATCCCTAACTAGTAATAGTAAAAAAAACATAAAAATAACAATAAAAAGTATTGTTTTTCTTATAAGTGTTTCTTTTTAATCCATATATATTTGTATATATTTAATTATTCTATTATAAATTTGCCATGTATTTTTTTATATCTTTAAACTTTATCAAATATTTTGAGGTCGATTTGTGAAGCTCGATCGCTTGCAGCACTGAATCGACAGTGGTATAATATTGCTTCAACAGTTAGTGCTACTCACATCATGAAAATGAAAGTGGACTTTGTGTATATGCTTCCACTATTGAGCTATTTGACTTTTGCATGCACTACATGAAAAAAAGTCATATAGTGATGGAGTGTTTTACTTATAGAAAGATTCCGTTACTAAAAATTAATTTTTACTAATGGTATTTTAAATCATGAGTATATAGATATTCTTATTCTAATAGTTTATATTTTCATCACTATAGGTAAATACATTATTGACGGAAAAATATTTTCATCATTATAAATTGTTTTATTAATAGGTAAGACTACCGTCACTAGAGAATGTGTGAAAAAAAAAGAATTAATCAATCCCACATTGCTTTCCAAATCTTTTGTAAATGAATTTATTTTATATTATAAATCCATGAGTATAATGACCAATGTTTCCTATTTGGTCCCACATGTTTAGGTCAATTTATAGTATGATCCCATAGAAAAATCATAAAAATAAAAAATATACATACTCTTGACGTTGTATTATCCCAGTAAAAATATTAAATTATAAAAATAGAAATTTTTGTGAACATTTACTAATGGTTTTTTATAGTTTATTAGTTATTATAGATCTATAATCACCTTATCTATTGTGATATAAAACCTTTGGAACTTTATTGATAGATTTTAAAGATTTTTTTGATGAAAATATACCATCATTAGTTGATAATTGTGTAGTGATAGGAAACGTTGAATGAATAATCCACACCAAAAATGGACAGTATAAACAAATATGCTAGTGGGTACTTTCTAATTTTAGGTTAGCTACAGGACATCCTAGGAAGGAACTTGGGAAGGCATCCTCTGGGAGCCGACTCCAGCAGGTGACTGCGAATCTGGGTTTCTTCCCTCTTTTAGATTAAATTTTGGTAAAAAAAAAACCTTAATCTAATACTCCCCTAAACTATTTATAAATCACGACAATCATTTTATCAAAATCAAGATAATGTTTTTTTTAATTACCTTTATTTGTGATTTTAATCACACTAACAACATTAATTAAGAAAAAAAAAAAGAAATGAGGTTAATATAGTAAAAAAATCAATAAAATACTTAATAAACTAGTAACGATGATTTATATTTAATGACAAGAAAAATTAATCCAAATGACTAATAAATAGTGAAGGAGAGAGTATTTTATACTTTCCCTATATGAAATTAAATGTCCCCTTTTTAAAAATAACTAGATTTTTTATATAGAGTACCAATTAACCATCTCTTCAATTTAAAAATTTACATTAACTAACCAATGAGAGACTCAATTCCGACGTCAAGAGTAAGATCTATTATAATATGATGTATAATGAGATTTTGAACTTTATTTTAGAAGCATTAATAATAAATTAAGAAAATTAAAGTAATTAGAAATGTCATTTAGTACTCCCTCCATCGAATTGATGCTAAAGAACTCAAAAATTATCATTATTAAAATTTTAAAAATATCAAACCATTTGTAATCCTTAAATCAGCTTATGGGCCGAAATTTGGTTTTGAGTCACTTTAATGGACCACGGCGTGCAAAAGAATAAAAGATAGGAAAGGGGGATTGTACAATTTTCTATATATTATAATTTATCCCTTATAAAGGCTAGATATGAGGTTTTTAACGCACTCCGTCACACTCTCCTTATGTCCACAAATCTGGACTCTAATACCATCCCAAAAGCTAATTCAAGGGAGAGAATTGTCCAATTCCATTATAATTTTCCCTCACAAAGCTTACAAAAGTATTCAATTGTTCATTGCGGCTTCATGAAGTCGATCGTGACACAGGGGTGTAAGTGTCAATGATTCTCTCTCTAGATCAAATTATTGGGGCACTTTGATTGGGCTTTTTTTTAACCCAATATCTGGGCTTCTAATTCTGCAAGTCAAATTGGAGACGTAAGAAAAGGAGAAAGTGGATTGGACTTCAGCATGAACTGAGTCGGTCGACCACATCATCGATTCTAAAGATTGTTATATTTAATTTTTATTTCTTTGTGAAAAAATAATTTGTCACTGTCAACTAGGACTGTGCAAGTGTAATGCATGTGTATTTTTTCATATTATATATTAAAATATTTTAAAAATTTATCAAATAAAATTTTGTTTGAATATTATAAAGAAATAATAATGTTTTTTGAAAGGAAATAAATTTTTTAAAAAAGGAGGCCATCAAGGAAAAAGTTTTTAAAAAATCTTTTTTTTAGAATTTTCGTGATTATGAGATTGAATATTTTTATTCTTAAGGTAATAAAGAAATAAAATATAACTCTTCCTGACAATTAGTAATTAATCACAAGTTATCAGAAATAATCATTTCCAATTGATACATCCAATGTTTTCAGAGATCGGTCATCGAATCGGGAAAGTTATTTGTTCACGATTTAATGGTTCAATCGTAATTGAATCGTAATCGAATCAATTAATTTAATAATTAAAAGATTTATGTTATAGATTGAAATATATCAAAATAATATAATTTATTATCAAATTAATAATACATATGCATAAAATAAATAAAAAGAACATGACATGATTTAGGATTATTTCATAACTAACCATAAAAACCTATAAACCTAAAGATATAAAGTATTTATAAAAATAAACCTCTCATGATCTCATCGTTCATTGAAATAAAAAATCATAGATATAAAAAATCTTAAAACTCACAACTTGCAAGTTAAAATCCAAATTCCAAACATCATAAAGTCAAAAACATACACGAATCCATATGTTATTACATAATTGTAGAGGATGAATTTTAGTTCAACATCATCACGAATGACAAAGCATTGAAAAAAATGGTTTAAGTATCAGTTAAACTTGTCCTTTTTTTTTCCAATTTAACCACTGAACTTTTAATTGAGTCAATTGAACCATTTTACTTCACACAAATGGTCAATTTGACCACTGAACTTCTAATTGAGTCAATTTAACCATTTTACTTTGCAGAAATAATCAATTTGACCATCAAATTAAATAAATGGTCAATTATATTTTATATAATTAAATCTAACATGTCATTATTTTCTTATATTTTCTTTTCTTTTGTTTTTTCCATATCATTTAATTTTTATCTTGTGATTGTCAAATTGACCATTTTCATAAAGTAAAATGGTTAAATTAACTCAAATAGAAGTTTAGTTCAGTGGTCAAATTGGTCATCTCTGTAAAGTAAAATGATTAAATTGACTCAATTAGAAGTTTAGTGATTAAATTAGAAAAAAAAAAGAGTACAAGTTTAGTATTCAAATTAATACTTAAGCCTTAAAAAAATCATTACCAATCTCATCACATTGACCATTACAAGATAAAATTATTATAAATTCTTGATTATTACTACTTTAAAAAGTAACAAATTTTCAGATGTCTCTAGGCTAACTTAGTAGAATCACTGGGCCTTCAATAAAAATTGTCCAAATGTTGCATCCCCGAATTACTTCGAAGAGAAAATTTTCTAGGTTCTAAAACTGCTACTACAATCGGATACTCAGATACAATCAATTTCTTAAGTTTGCCAAAAGGGGCAGAATTAGCAATGCCTCCTATATTCCAAATAAGAAAATTCATCATGATTGTTTTTTAATGGGAGATCTGCATTGAGATTGAAATCTCGTTTCCATGCTTGATGGCGGAATGCATTTCTTCTTTCTCGTCGGCCCTGCAGTTGATTGAGTCTCTACTGGAACCTTTTGCAACTTGGGCTCAGATTCTACATGTGAATCTAATCGGACGGGATTAATTAAGTGGGGGTCATCTTCAGTTTCATCTATGTCAACATTCTGGTCCCAAAGTCCAGTAAAAGTGCAAAGCAAATGAGAATTATAGGAACAAATGACAAAAAGCAAAAGCCAACATTCTTGCGGGCAGATCATCAGCATCAAGCCATTAGAATTTCCAATCTTAAGCAAGGGGGTTTGGGTAGACATGGGATTAAACTGAAAAAAGAGTTGGTGAGTTCGACAGATCAGATCTGGAAAGAAAAGAGCAAATCGAGGAAGGAGATGGCTGGCAGTGCAACGACGAACAGCTGCCGTTGAACAGAAGGGCGGACGGCTGCATGAAGGACTGTGTCAAGAGATGTTACAGGAACGAGAGATGTAGAGAGCAGTCTTCAATTTCTTGTCTGGTCCGATAATGAGTCGGGCAGTCCAATGGTTCACCAGTTGAATCAGTCGATTTAAAATGGTTTGAAGAAAATACGTCAATTTTCATCCTGATCCATTCTTATTAGACTGGTCACAGAACCGGTTTCCAATCCGTTCGGTCAGACCGACTAGTCCAATCCAATCCAATCCAAAAAACCTTGGATACATCTATGTTGAATAATTATCAATCTCATAATATGTATTTTTAAGTTAAGTTAATTTTAATTTAATAATTATAAAAGATTAAGTTTAATGAATATGAATAATTTTTAGAAGTTTCTTCATTATTAATAACTACATAACTAAAAGTTCGTGAACTCTTGTTAACTTAATTTGTTTATTTTAAATAGATACTAGTGCAGTACTTGGGCTTCGCTCGGTCATCTTGCGGTCTTTGCATATAATGTTATTACACTTCAATA
The DNA here is from genome assembly GCA_028571225.1 of Parsonsia alboflavescens. Classification (NCBI taxonomy): domain Eukaryota; kingdom Viridiplantae; phylum Streptophyta; class Magnoliopsida; order Gentianales; family Apocynaceae; genus Parsonsia; species Parsonsia alboflavescens. The sequence goes on along the minus strand of JAOXNR010052218.1, from coordinate 4,156 downwards.
TAAAAACATGTAGATCAAATATAAATACAAATTTATAATTAAATGTTATAAATTTCGAAATACTTCTTGATAAACTATATTTATGGTTTCTTCTACAATATTGCCTTTTGAATTACATATCATAAATTTCAAACCATCCCTATTAGTAACTCGAGATACAGCTACATAAAATTGAAGATAAGTTCTTTCAAGAAAATACCAACACAGGAAAGCGATTAATCTTGACTCATTGCATATGAGATTATCAATGGGAATTGAAGTCTTTGGAATTTAAACGGCAACCTTGGATCTAAGGGTGTCAATGTCATTCTTGGAATGAATACCTTTTCACCAGTATTGTTTCCAAAAATTATCTTTACTTCGAGAACTCACTTCCCAAATTTTGTCAAAACTAATCTCGTCCCATTACACAATCTTGATGATCAATCAATGTTTCTCATCAAAATATTAGGTGTATCAACTTTCAGCATCAATGTATGATTAAGAACACTAGAGCATTTTATTCATTCATGAATTCTACTGTATGGATATGAGTAAGTGAGTCTCCAACAGCATCTAATTTACATGCAATGTCTGCACTCAAATAAATGTCGAAATCCTTTCCATTCTTCGAAACCATGTAGTTGTTGATCATTTCAATCATATCCAAAGTTGGAGTCAAAATTGCCCTTTGTTGCAAGAAGTCCAAATTATTAATGTTTTTATACAAATCTAGATAAATAGCTTCAACGATGCCTTTGATAGGATCATTTGCTTGTGTAATCAACAAATTTTCTAGCATTTGGACTGTACCATAACCGTCCCCTACACCTCCTATTTTACCACCACCTATAGATAGAATCCATTCCAAAAGGTCCTTCAATTCATCTGAACTGCCGTTGGAATTATTTACTTCTAGTCTCATGTTCTTTGTAAGTTGTAACACCTCACAATCAAACCACAAGTATGACGAATTTAATGTAACACTGACTATGTCCGTCTGCTGCCTTTTTGTATAATATTTAAAAATTGTCTAAAATCTCCATCGAATACAACAATCTTTCCTCCAAAAGGTTGCTCAAAGCTCTTAAGACTTTTGAATCTCATAATGTCTCGTAAAGTTCTATCCTTCAAAGCAGTATCTGCATGATGAAAAATATTTTTAAATAATATGAAAATTGTATAAAATATAAAAAAATTCCAGGAATAGATGAGTGATAAATACCTATTCATCATTTGAGCTTCATCCCAGATGATCAATTTTGTAGTCACCAACAATTCAGCCAATGGGGTTCACCTTTAATTGTTTTCAAATCTTCAAAACATTTAGCAACTTTGACTACATTCAAAAGAATTCTCAAATAGTAGAATTCACCCGGGTTGAATGAAAAAGATCCTTCCCATGGAAAATTGTTTTTTTTTTCTGCGTTCCCACCTTTTTTTATTTGGTTTCCAAACAAAGTATAAAGGGAATTCTACATATGTCAGGTTTTTTGCATCTTCGAAGATCTTATTTGCTTCAAATCAAGCATTAAATTGAGACTCATTAACTGTTGGCCAATTTGTCACATCATCAATGGGATCATCGTCACCGAAGATTACCTATTGCTCATTTGGAAAGTGGAATGACAATCTTAGTATTGGTGGATTCTTGTAATGGATGTCGAACATAAAGCTCCTCCACATTGCCTCATAGGGAGAGATATATTTGCAATCATAATACTTGTTGATCTCGTCAATAGTTTTATCCTCCCCTGGTTGCGACGTTGATCTAATGAATGCAGTTGTAATACGATCGTTACCCTTGTTAACATAACTTAACAAATACTTAATCGATCTGCTTTGGTTGCTCCATTCAATATTGATGCGTGCACCATACTTCATGAGCAAATATCTGTTGTGTGGGACAACGAATCTATTGTCTAGATCAATTTTCCCCATGTTTATTGTTCTCCCATCATCTCTCCTTCTATAAATGGGATATCCATCTTCATCAACAACAGTTCGATCAACAAACCTTTTGGGGAAGTGTTTTGTGCATCTGCCATCTTGCATGCAAGGCGAATTCTTTCTCTCAATACCACAAGGACCATGCATCATCAAATTTTTAACAGCCTCGTAATAATGTGGGTCACTCAATCTATATGGTATTTCTACTGTGATGATTTTGTCAATATCGTCACCAGTAGGATACTTGTCATCCTCGTGCAAGAACAAAAGGATGTGTGCTTGTGGCAAGCCCCTCTTCTGAAACTCTAAAGTATAAATAACTACAAAACAAATCAAATTTATTAGATTCTAAATCATTTCTCATCTTTTTAAGTTAAGTAATAAATAATAAATAATATAACAATTTCAAAAGTATTATTTGGCACTTGATTTGACTCTTCCGTAAATTCTATTCTCTCTGAGATCTTTAATCATTCGGTCCAACTTCATTTTGAACACTATACAGATAATGTCTAGCCGATCTTTTTCTTCTAAACCTCTTTTCTCAACAAAATGTGTAATTTCATTTCACTTTGGATTGCAAGTAAACGTGATAAAGAGATCTAGATAACCTGCCCATTTACAAATCGCTATTACATCTTGATAATTTTGAATCACGTATCTGGCACCACCTGTAAAACTGCATCCGCTAGACCCTTGTACATTTCTGATCTCAAACTCTTTTGGTTTGAGCAGATATATTTCATCCTTGGAGATTCAATTATAGTATAACCGTCAAGAACGAATTGTTGAAATAGTTTTTTGGAATATAATATGGTAGAAGGTCCCACATTTCTTTCTTGTATCCTGTAGGCAAAAAATTCTCGCATGGTAACATTCTTCCTTGATTTTGAAGAAGAGGGAGCATTTTAGGAACATCTTCTTAGTATTAATCTTCTCCATAAGGAAATAATAAAGGATGTTGTAAGCCCAGGTATGTAGGATTTAACTCATTTATTCATTTCAATTCTCCTTATTGCTTTTCAATTATAATATCTTGATCACCTTTCGTTAACTCAAAATCTCCAACAACTAATGCTACTACTTCTGTGACAAATCGCAAATCTTATCTTCTACCATCTGGTCCTCTTTTTCTGATGAATCTCAGCTTTATGTCTACATATGAATTATTGTTGTGGAGTCTATCTCAAACCATAAGAAATGACTTTGCAAGGACATTTTGGCAATTAAGCATTATTTTCAAATCAGCGACAATTTCAGTATACAGTTTGTTGATATTTGACTTGTTCCTGAAAATTTAAATTAAAAATAATAATAAATTATGCACTTGAAAATTTTAATGTTTGAAACAAATATTATTATCTTATTATATTATGAATTACTTTACAACGTTGATTCGGTTGTGTATCTCATTTTCGGTGTCGTAGATATATAATTGTGCAAATTTTAGACTCTCACCCTTCTGCGGGATTAAACTACCAATCCTGTGGAAATTTTGAACCTGCAGTCTAAATGTTAGAGGACCTCTAGGTTGATCAACACTTCTGTCAATTTTGCCTCCCATTGAAGTAAAAAAGATCATAAAATTATAAGCCCTAATATTTTCTAGGAAAGGCAACTCTTTGTGTCTTCTTCAAACATCAAATTAATCAATTGCTGAGGTGGCTCTTTAGTTTCAAGCAATTTTACTTTTCCACCCAAACAACATGATGAGAATTTTGGATCCCTAAATTGTCTATCTTTATTCACCCTTTCATCGTACCAAAATAATGCATGACAATGTTCACATTCGTGAGTTGGATAGCCAATATCCATATAATATGTATTTTCAGTATAAAAAGATTTTCTTAATAAATTATCACTTTTATAATATGCATTTGAAGAACCATAATGGTATACATACCTTCGGAGAGAAGTAAATTGATTTGATTTCCTTTACAACAATAATATATATATAAAAGAAAGATCATTAGTTAACAATTGTGTTATATTTGTATTTAAAAAATAAATTAAATTAAATTTGAGATGAGTACATACCATCACAATCGTGTTCAATATTCTCAGAGTTGCTTCCCCATTGATGTATCTCTCTACTTATATCATCTGTCATATAATTGTTAAAAGTTTAAAATATATACCCCACTAATTATTCAAAGTTTATTTAATAATGAATCTAAAATTAATAGTATTTTTATTAAAACATACCTTGAAATATATGATTGTCTCC
>JAOXNR010052217.1:0-17219 GCA_028571225.1 Parsonsia alboflavescens | reverse complement strand
AATTACTTATTAAGATTATAATCTTTACACTTTTCCTCAGAAAATGATAGCCTTTTTGGGCATAAATCCCAACACAACCGTGCTAACGTGGCCCGCAACAACTCCATCACATCTCGAACTGACGATTCCTCGTTGTTTCGCTCCATTCTGATAAAATTTTCAAAATTCTGGAAAAATTTTTGAAATTATGATACGAATAAAGTTTAATTCGGCTGAACAGTAAAATCAATGAATAGTGATGGTGAACAATAGCGGAATAGTGATGGTGAACAGTGCCGATGAAATAGCTTGTGAACAGTGATGATGAATTGTGATGATGAACAGTGCGACGATAATAATTTCGGAAAACTTTTGGAAACTCGAAGATGACAACAATTTCTGAAAACTTTTAGAAACTGTAACTTTGGATGATCTAAAATCAAGGCTCTGATACCAAGTTGATGCAAGACGATTTTTGGATCGTCTGCAATTATCTGACAACAACCGAACAGGAAAAAGAAAAAGGGATGTTTTGCGTGATCACTCACGATTTTGGCCTAATTTGAATTGCAATTCAAAACCATAAGAAGAGAAGGAAAAATCGTTCTTTGAATAAAAAGATCGTCTGAAGACAAATCTTGTTTAAAACTAAGACAAAACGAAATATTTATAACTTAAATCTATCCTAAACATAATCAGAATTAATTAAAACAGTCCTAATTGGATTTAAATAAAAGAATCCTAATCCGATTCAGAAATAATAAAAAAAACCAACAAAATTATGGAGATATCCGTAAAATATAATTAAATCCGAAAAATATAATAAGTACCTGAAAACCCATCATGATGGTCTCGGATGGGCAAAAAATGGTCATAGGTCATAGCAAAGCTATGAGTATTGCTCATTGTGCCATCTTCAATAGCGCAGTCAAGTTTCAGCCCATTCTGAGACATTTGGTCTCACCCGAATCCCGAGGTAGAAGGTCCAAATCAGTCCGTATCAGGCCCGTTTCCTAGCAGTCGCTTGGACTTTTGAGGGCTAGCGTGGGCTTGGCTGGTGTAATCTGGTGGTCCAAACTACCCTGTCCATCTTGGACGATGTCCTCATCATTTAGGCACCACGACCTTTGAGCTCGCTGGGAGTAAAAGGGGGTAATGATGGGAGAAACAGGTATGGCTTGGAGAAGTCAACTTAATCGGGCATGATCCGGACAGAAGTCAACCTAAATGGGCTCAAGGCCCCAACCCTCAATACCTGAAAGTCAAACTTACAAAAGTTAACAAGGATAAGTGGGCAAGGACCTATTACCACCAACCTCCGGGGTCATTAACCTACCAAATGAGCCCGAAAGAGGTCTTACTAGACCATGACCTTCAACCTGGTAGGCTCCAATCTATCTCATACTTCTTCCATGCCTCGACTAATGGTGCTTGACTCCTAACATCTCCCATGAAAATGTGATCACTAGGCGCGACCTCCCATAAGAGATAGTCGAGACCTTCGACGTCCAAGGGCAGGTCGCGAAGTTGGTCTAAAGGTCGGTTAGCAAACTCGTAGCTCTCAACAGAGACATAAATGGCAAGATATCTCAACCGAGGGAAACTCCACAATTCGAGGAGCAATTGGTTGGATATGATATGATCTCACAATTACCCTAAATGCCTATGGTCACGTAATAGAAGAGCAGTAATCAAAGACGTAACTTACTCAGCTTAATATATAATCAAATGATAATCAGTCTATGGATAAGGACAATCTTTTTTGGAGTTAATTAACAAGATCACTCTTCCAAAATACTGACTTAGGCATCGGAGCTCTTCCTTGGGCAACAGCCCACTTCAATGACCAATTCGTTTTCTTCTCAGGCTGCTGTCATTGACGTCATCATGGTTTCATGGTGACCCGGAGTTCACTCTTGAGCTCCATCAATTGCATATATATGTAACAAAGTTTTAACATCAATATAACTAAGGCAGTAAAACAATAATTAAATAGATCTTTCAGTTTTATTTTTGGTTTCCAAACTTATCTTTTTACACTATTTTGTGAGAGACATATCAAACAAACATTAACAAGCAAAAATATCTTCACATTAATTAATGATGGTGGCGAAATAATTCCTCGAGGGACTATGAGGTTGATATTTGGCTTGACACAATTGGAGTTGTAAAGAAAGGCCGTGTTTATGAATTTGGTCCTTGTGTTGTTGAAAAACTCAATGGAGTGTCAAAGTCTGATCGAGCTACATCAAGTCAAGCAAATCATCACACAGATATTCATGAGTTGCAAGAGTTTTGAAAGTTGAGGGAGAAAAATTCAATATTAAAGAAAGACAATGAAGAGATAGAAAAGTAGAATGCTATTCACAAAGAAGAGAATCAGAAGATTATGAGTGAGCTTAATAATGTCAAAGTGAAACAAAATAGAATGGTTGCTATGATTCTCCAAATGCAATACAGGATGAACGAAGAATTCAATGACTTGTAGATATCATTTGTCATTTTAGATAAATGTTTCAAAGTTATTTTGGAGGATTTTTCTTTCTGAGTAGTTTTAATTTAAGTGAATTGATGACTTAATATTGTTATTATTATTTTTTATATAATGGATGATATTGTAATATTTTAACCTTATTAATGGTTTATTATTTGAATGGTTGATATTTGGTTTAGCTAGTTATTGGCTTTTTTATACTCCCACGAAGTATTAAATTCGTATTGTTGATGGATGAAAAATAAATAAATAAACATTTTTTCCACTTGGAAAGTTTTCTACAAACACAATAATAGTTATTGATGGAGTCTGTATCAGCAACCTGAGAAGAAAAGAAACAGGTTACCGGAGTGGGCTGCTGCTCGAGGAAGAGCTCTGATTCCTAAGTCAGTATTCTGAGAGTAATCTTGTGTTATTAATTCACAAAAAAGACTATCCTTGTCTGTGGACTATTTACCATTTAATTATATATTGAGAAGAAATTAGTTAGCTCTTAGATTAGGGTTCTTCTATTACGTGACCGTAGATATTTAGGATAATCGTGAGATTATATTGAATCCCGCCAATTGCTCCTAGAATCGTTGAGTTTCCCTTGGTAGGGATATCATGTCATTCACATCTATGTTCAGAGCTACGAGCTTACTAACCGATCTCTAGACCAACTTCGTGACCTGCCCGTGGACGTCGAGGGTCTCAATCATCTCTTATGGGAGGTCGTGCCGAGTGATCGTAAGCTCATAGGAGATGTTAGGAGTCGCGGCACGGAAGATGTAGGAGACGGATTGGATCTTACTACATCGTCATAGGCGATGTTAGGAGTCACGCATAATTAGTCGTGGCATGGAAGATGTGGGAGACGAATTGGATCTTACCAGATCAAAGGTTAAGGTCTTGGGGAGACCTCTCTCGAGCTCATTAAGGAAGTCTGTGACCATCGTTACCCACCTGTCCTTATTTGACTTTATGAGTCTGACTTTCAGGTATCGAGGATTGGGGCCTTGAGTCCATTTGGATTGACTCCTACCCTGGTCTTGCCCATTTAAGTTTGACTTATTTGGATCTTATCCATTTCTCCCATCAGTTATATAGTCCGTTCAAAACTTAGTTTAAAACTCTTTTTCGTTGAAGAAATAGAAAAATTTTCCTACCTGTTTGACCATGGTCTATTGTAAGATTTGAACAAGAGTGTTTCTGTTGAACTATTCCGTGGAAAACATGGAATATTAAAATTCATTTTCTTTTGCAGAATGACACCATTGTTTAATGGAAAATTTTTTGAACATTCTACCGAAAGAAGTATCCCTATAAAATAGAATATATTAGATTTAAATATATTCATGTGACTCACAGAAAATTCATTGATGATTCATGAAAAACACTGGTAGAAATTTAAGTGTTGATATTTGATATAAGCAAGGTCTCTAATCTGTTGGAGTTTTCATATATTGTCCCAGGTTGTGTTTTTGTTTAGAAAATCTTTACATGAAGATCTTGGCTGATAGTGTTCAAATGTCATTGCTTATATAGATTTTCTTGAGTGATTTGGTAATTGTAAACTCATTGATAGGGTTCAAATGTCATTGCTCATACAGATTGTAATCTTTCAAAAAGGGTAGTGGATTTCGGTTTAAAAAGGATAATGGATTTCGGTTCATGGTTGTTTAAACTTTAAACTCTCTTTTGTCATTTCTTTCTTTGCTGCGTTTTGTCGTTGGTAGATTTTAGATGTTTTATTTAAGTTCTACACGAGGGCTATATGTATGGCGACATCCCCAAAAAAATCAGTCAAACAAGTAAAATTCCCAAGGATTTAACTTGATTGTTGTGGATATTTTCTGCAGAAATGTAGAGTTATTTCTGGTGTCTCTAGTAGTGTTGGTCTTCTTTGGTAATTGAGGTATGTCCTATAATCTTGTCCTTATACCAGATTATTATTAGTATTATTATAATTTTTTTTAACAAGGATGAATATCGTTATCCAGTTAAAAGTATTCAAGATTTCAATATTTTTATTACAATGACTAACAAGGACATTTTGTTTAATTCAAATTAGAGGGGCAAAAGGATTTGATTGGGTTCTTTGCATGGTAGCTATAGTGATCCAAGTGTTTCTTGTTAGAAATTAGATCTGTCAATATAAGCCGGTCCAGTCCAACCCCAACCCCAACCCACATAGCCCCCTTTAAATGGGTCTCAACCCACATAAGCCCCAACCCTTTAACGTTAAAGGGGCCCCATATTAAAACCCATGGGCTGGCCCATGTACCCCGATATATTTTTTATCAAGTTCTTCATTCGATTCATCCCTTCATTCCTTCCTTCCAGACTATCATAATAATTTCTCTCTCTCCTCTCTCTCTCTCCAGTAACCATTTTAGCCATGCCTAAAACTGGAGTTCAAGTCCAAGCCATGTCATCCTCTTCTTCTTCTAGGGATCACTCTCTCTGCATCAAATTAGTAATTGCCATATCAGCCTTCTTCCCCAACACCATTCCAAATGTCCTCTCTTTCAACCGGTTGAACCACGATCCCCAAGAAAATACTTTCATCATACTGGAGCTTTGTATCCATCGTCGGAGGTTCCGATATTATGGTTAATGTAGCTTGGTTTCTGGACGGTTGCCAAAATGGTTCGACAATGGCACCCTAAGCCCCGTATTCATCGAACTAACGATACATCATCAAAAAGACCTTTTTTGTAAATGATTGGAGTGTGTGGATTAGGATTCCTCATTGACATTAGCATCCTCCAATTTGCTCTGACATACTTTTCCAATTGATCGTGCACTGTAGAAGTATCCACAGAAGCAGAATCAATCTGAATGACTAGGTCATGTTCAGTGCAGACAATCGTGGTGAAAATATACCAAGACAAGAACCCAAATACTATAATCAGAAGAACAACAATGATAATCCTCTCCAGAAATCTGCAGACCAAAGATTGACAACAGCTGCAAGGATGACAACCGGAATGATTAATGGATTCTTTGGATGGAAATTGAGGCATATCGATGTCAACCTTAATTATGTGAACATGCTCAGGTTGAAAATAAAGAAGAAGATTGCTAAGGCTCCATGTAAGAGGGCAGTTTACAGAATGTGATTAGAACAAAACTGGGACTTTCCTAATGCAACTATAGAGGTAATGGCTAAATTTTGGGTTTCCTAATTTGAATCTTTTCCTGGGACCGAAAAGTGTGGTTAATTAACATAATTTTGATGGACTTGGCTACCATATTCACAGACATGGATTTTACGGTTCCACTGGAGAGGTACAAGGAGCACAGTCTCATTGTTCAAGGTTGGCAGAAGCTACGATAGAGCTAGGAAGAGAAGGGAGAGAAGGTTTTTGACGCAATCCTAGCAGACAAGCCAAAGTCGGTGGTGCTTCCAACAACCACTCTACGTAGGTTAGAACGATTGAAACAAAAGCCTCAAACTTTGACGGATTATCCAAAGTTTGAATTTCTGAAATTTGTTGCCGTTGCCCAGCATAGGGAAAATCTTCAACCTGCCACGATCTTTTGCTTCAGTTTTTTTGGAGAGATTTGTGCGTGTGGAATTGATTGGATTAGATTTAGGTCAAAATGATTTTTTTTAAAAAAAAAAATCATTTACCCCAATGGGCCACCCCGGCCCAGCCCCCATTCGAGTGGGCTCATCCAACAAAAGCCCACTTCTATGGATTTGATCCACCCCAACCCATATATATAGGGGCCCATAGATCTCCATGGGTCCAAGCCCTAATTGACAGCCTATTAGATGAACTTGTGTTTCGTTGTAATCAATTTTAAATGTTTAAAGTTTAATCAATGACATTCTGAAGGTCTACAAGATTTCCTGCTTCAAAAACCTTTTTGGATTATTCTTCAATTTTTAATGAAAACCTTCATTTTTTTTCCTAATCATAGTTAACCCTTTTTAACTTATCAATGACCCCTCACTTATCTGTGATTTTTCTCTATCTTACCACGAATATACAAAATAATAATATTAAATTCAAATCACCTAGCCTTTTGTTAAAGGAAAATTGACTGTTTTCTTACCTAAAGTTTGGCCTATTGCTTATTTCACAAACATTAATGTTTTTCTTTTCCCCGACAAATTCGGTACCCAAAGAATTCACAAGTGATCAAATGGTACTCATAGTCAAAATTCTAACGCTAAGTCATTAAATATGCAAGTGAAAGGCACATCTTTTTTAGGGTAATTTCATCCATTGGAAAAAATATAAAGCATAAAAAAGGGTAAATTACCATTTTCTTACATGAAGTTTGGCCCATTGTTTTTTTCCAAATAAATTTTTTCTTCCAACCAATTTAGAACCCAAATAATTTCCAGGCAATCAAAATGGTTCCCACAATCAAAATCTTAACTCTAAGTTAGTAAATATGCAAGTGAAAGTTGACCCTCTTTTTTAAGGTATTTTCGTTTGTTCACATGTGGCTAGTTGGAGCGGAGGCAGCCTTAGCCTCCTTTGCCTAAGCTACCAAATTACACCAGATCTACTTGGTGCGGTGGCTAAATGCTCGAACTGTTATTGCTGCTTTGCCTTCTACCTCTAGTGCACAGGATGTGATTGTCCAGTCTACGCGCGATTGGTTCATTCGGCACACTGCTCACCGTCTGACCAAGGCTACCTCTGCTTGGTCAAGCCACTTGGGTTTTCCTACTCCTAAGTTGCCAAACTACATCAGATCTTTTGGGCTCAATGGCCATATCCTCAAATCGCTATTGCCACTACTTGGTCAAGCCATATGTGAATGGACAAAATTACCCTAAAAAAAGAGTCATGTGACTTTCACGTACATATTTAACGCCATGCTATTAGGATTTTGATTGTGGGCACCATTTTGGTGGCCTATACATTGTTTGGGCACGAAAATTGTTGAAAGAAAAACTTTGTACGGAAAAAAACAATGGGTCAAACCTCAAGTAGAAAAACAATAATTTTCAATTTTTTATGCTTATATTTTTTTTTAACGGATGAAATTACCCTAAAAAAAGATTGTCATGTGGCTTTCACGTGCATACTTAATGGCTTGGTGTTAAGATTTTGAAGGTGGGTACCATTTTAATCGTCTGTAAATTGTTTTGGTACCAAATTGGTAAAAAAAAAAAAAAACCATTCTTTGAGAAATAAAAAATGGGTCAAACTTCATTTAGGAAAACGATAATTTATCGTTTATTAAATTCAAGATGTATGAATGAGTATTAGAACGTGGTTGAGTTTGAGTAAAATCCCATTTTAGTCTCTATTCCTTTATTTTATAAAAAAATTTATCTTTTTAAGTCCCATATTTTTTTATTTATTCCAACTAAATCCCAAAAATTTTATTATACCATTTAAAATCTTTAACCATTTTTCTATTAGAAATTTAGGTCCCAATTTTTTTTACAGGTAGCCAACTTTTTTAGGCCAAATGATACACCAAATATTCATCTTGGTCAAATAAACTAGGGGTAGAAAGGTCATTTCATTATTCCTTTCCCTTCTTAAAAAAAAAAAAAAGTAATGGCGATAGAAAAATCCCTAGAAAATAGCAGAAGCCCAAAATAAGAAGACTAGTTGCTTTGAACTAGGGCTTTGGTTCATTCTTTTACATCCCTCTTGATTGTTTAGAAAGTCATATTGTTCGTCGAATTGATAAAACTATTTGATAAAATGGGTAGAAAGACAATAACATGGAATCGGATTCTAACAAGGAGGACTACGGATGTGAGTAACAACAACCATTCAAGCATTCAGACTAGCAAGTTAAGCCTTTTTCTTTTATATAAGATATATAAATATATATATATATATTTATATTTATATACAGAAACGCTGGAGAATGCAATGTCGCACGCCCCTCTGGAACGCTGACGTTATTTTTAATGGTTACCCATTTAAAATTCGAATTGACAAAAAGACATTGTTTTGGTGCCTACACTTAGATACGAATTCCCCTCTTCACAATCATTCCACGCAAATCATCTCTGCTGTATTTTTCCCCAAATCCTCCCAACACCCAACCCTTGCTCCGATACACAAACCCAAACCCAAATCCAATTTTGGAGAAACTGACTGGCCGAAGAATGAGGAAAGAGGAAGGTGAGGTATCGGTGGGGAAGAGTGACATAGACGAACATGGCGGGTTGAGGATTAAGGAATTATAGAAAAAAAATCAAATAACTAGAACTCAAGAAAAAAAACTCTCGACTTTAATTCGAATGAACAGTAAAACGATGAACAGTAACTAAAAACAGTACGCCAGAACAGTTAATGGTGAATAGTACCCTCGGTGAATAGTCCCGATGAACAGTGCCCTGACAACAATTTCGGAAACTCAAACCCTGGATAATCCGTCAAAGTTTGAGGCTTTTCGATAATCTAACTTCTGAACTTGCCAAAGGTCTAGACAACAAAAATTGGATTCTTCTCCTCTAATCAAACTTCAATCTAAAGTAATTAAAGGACGAAAAAAGAAGAACAAAACCTTGAGATCATAGGGAAAGAGAGATAAACTCTAAAATATTATTGATAATAAATTGAAATCTCCGGCTCTTAGGCATTCATCATTATTTGTAATAGTAGAAGTTTTATGTTCCTAATCAGACTAGGAAATAGAAACTAAGTAAACTACTAAAGGTAGGTTCGGTTTTTCCTAATCCGACTAGGAAATAGAAACTAAGTAAACTACTAAAGCTAAGTTCTGTTTTCCTAATCAGACTAGGAAATTAAAAAAAAATCAGGAAGAAAACAATAAAAAAAAAAATTTATTAAATAAAATTATAAAACAATCTTGATCTTGCTCGTCTACTTGTACTACGTCAAAGAGGAAGAACACAGTCGGGATGGGAAAGAGGAATGTGCAGCATCAGCAGGAAAGAGGAAGTGTAGCTTCGGGACAGGAAAGAGGAAGGAACAATGGGCTGTTCTAATATCCTCCGGCAAGTTTTGAAGGTTTCGGCAGCAACAGATCTGGGATGTTCTCCATTGTATTCACTCCTTCTTCCATGGGTTTTCTGCCATTCTATGTTTTACTTTCAATATCTGCTAATCTTAACTGGGCACTGGGAACAACAACAAGATTAACTTGGCTCTGAAGGACAAACAAGAGCTCAATGACACTGTTGAGACAGTGTACCGTGGTGCAACAAAAGGCCTTGGTCTAGTCATAGCTCCCAAAGATTACTCTACTAAGTACCATAACTAAGCAAAGATATTTTTCTACATTGTTATGTCCAGGCTCCCCTTAATTAACTCCTGTATAATGTTGCTATTAATGAAACCATTTGCATTGTACTGAGTGTTTTAATTCATATTGCTATTAATGAAACCATTTCGAGTTTATAGAAGTGATGATGTTGGCACTTAAGTTTCATGGCTAGAATAATAATCTTGTGCTTATTTCAATGTTGCTTCCAATACTCCATAATCTATTGAGATGTTTTGCTTTTGTCCCATTTTGGTGTATGAAATATGTCTCAAGGGAGTTCGTCAATTCTGTCGCTTGTTATATGATGCATTCTCTTATTAAGTGTTTAAACTTTAAATTTTTGAATCTTGTGGCTAATCTTTTTGCATAGCCTGATCGATAGTTCCAAATCAAAGTTGAGAATGCAAAGCATAAATTTTGAAATGAGAAGCCAATTATTTAACAATTTCATTCTGTTAGTACTATAAATATTTATAGCAGAAGTTACTTCCATTTTACAAGAAGTGCCCAATGTGCATGTGCTTGCTCAATATTTATTATTGGGTGCTGTTTGCCATAAAGTTTATCTCATAGGACACATTATTTTGCGAACAAATTCCCCTTACCCTGTTTCCTAGTTTAAGTAAACTAAAATGTATACTTATAAAAGCTGGAGAACCTACAAATAGTTAAAATTTACATCCAAACTCCTAATATTATTTATAGCCAGCAACAACCTTTTCTTCTCAGTTTCTGTCCTTATTGGCCTTACTTTGAACAATAGCAACTAATTGCACTATACACATACCAATGAGATACTAGGTGATGCGGGACAATTTTCGATATCCTGTAGCTCTTGAACGATAGGCTCTGTCAGAAACAGAATTCGTCCCAGTCGATTTTCAAAAACCTGATGAGAAAGAAGATTTGGATGTTTTCCGTGATCACTCACGAATTAAGCACAATTGAATTTTCAATTCAATGCAATACAAAAATAATCAACGAAGCAAATTTTCATTCTATTTCGGAAATCAAAGAAGGAATTCAAAAATAACAAAGTCTCATTATAACGAGACCCTAAAAACAACTTATAACACCTTAAACCTAATAGCAGTAGTAAATGTAAAGGGAATGGGTGTTAACCCTAAACCTAATAGCAATAGGAAAGGTAAAGGAATAGGAAACGCAAAGGGTGTTAACCGTAAACCTAATAGAAATAGTTAACCCTAAATCTAATAGCAATAGGAAAAGAAAAATTAATAAATAATAATTCGGCTGCTGGGCTTGAACCTTTTTGGACCGACAGACTGCGATAGCCTTCGCTAGAATGGGCCTGAGTGGCGTGGCGTGTTGATCTGAACTGGTCTGGACCGAAGCAACCTGCATCTAAACCGCCTTAGTCTGCACATCTCCGTCTTAGTTTGAATGGTCTGCAACATCCTTGAGTTAAATCGGTTCGGATGTCTTCATCATTCTCCCCTTCCTATGAAAGGCTTGTCCTCAAGCCTAAGTTCTCACTTGTATAGGGGGTCAAATGTATAACATTATAAACATTAGAAATAAAAGCATCTTCTGGCAGTTCCACCCTATAGGCATTCTCACCAAACTTCTCAGGCAAAGAATTTTCGATTTTGGTGATGGTGGTGGCGAAAATTTTTGATTTTGGTGTTTTCGTTTCAGTAATGGTGGTGGCGAAAATCAGAGGAAGTGGATCAAAGCTCTGATACCAGTTGATGCAGGACAAATTTCAATTTCTTGCAACTCTTGAACGATCGGGTTGGTCGAAAACAAATGTTGTCCAAGTTAGTTTTCGAAAACTTGATGAGAAAGAAGATTTGGATGTTTTCCATGATCACTCACGAATTAAGTGCAATTGAATTTTCAAATCAAGGCAATACGACAATAGAAGGAAACAAGGAAGCAAATTTTCATTCTGTTTCAAAAATCAAAGAAGGAATTTGAAAATAACAAAGTCTCATTATAACGAGACCCTAAAAACAACTTATATAGGGTGTTAATCCTAAAACTAATAGCAACAGGAAAGGTAAAGGGAATGGGTGTTAACATTAAACCTAATAGAAATAAGAAAAGTAAAGGGAATAGGAAAAGCAAAGGGTATTAACAGTAAACCTAATAGCAATAGTTAACAATAAATCTAATAGCAATAGGAAATGAAAAATTAATGAACCCTACTTTGGCCCAACATTAATTCGGTTGCTGGGCTTGAAGCCATTTGGACCGGCGGACTGCTGTGGCCATCCTTGAAGTGGCCCTGACTGGCGTGGCCTAATGATCTGAACTGGTCTGGACCAAAGCAACCTGCCTCTGAACCACCTTAGTCTACACATCTCTGTGTTGGTTTGATTGGTCTACAACATCCTTGAGTTGGATTGGATCGGATGTCCTCGTCACCAGGTAACACCAGCCAATATGACTTGTAACCAAGAACTATTCACAATGTCCTTTATTAGAGAACTAGCTATATGTTCTTTCACCATAGTACCAGTTTCCCCTTCTCCCAACTGTGACCGGACAATGATTTATTATTCTTGGTATCTCCTTCTTCCATGGATTTATTGTTATTCTTAGTTGATTTCAATTAATCTGCTATTATTATTTATTCTGATTCTTTCCTTTTGTTTTCTTTTATGATGAAGTTCATAATTTAAACTACTTCAAACGCATCATGTATTACTTGGATTTCATCTTATTGATGCTATCTTTAACATTTTCATTTATTTAGATGCAATGTCAACATCTAGTACAAACGATATTGTTTTGCAAAGAAAATGTGAATGTGGAGGATATATAAGGCCAAGGATATCACACTCAGAAAAAAATCCAAATCGAAAATATTGGAAGTGCTATAAAAAAGAAGGTAAGATATATGAAGAACTATGATTTTGCATCTATTGCATTAAAATATATTTTGACATAAAACCATCTTTCATTTTATTGATTCACTTCTTTATTGGATGGGATGAGCTGTGGGAATCTTTATTAGGTTGATGAACTTCCATCTACTGACTCTAACTGTGAAGCACATATTCTTTTACGAGAGTTAACTGCCAAGGTTGAAAAATTTCAAGAAGCCAATTAAAATTTGAATGTCAATGTTGAGAAGATGTTGAAGATTATCAAGCATTAAGATAACATGATAAGAGATGAAATGTAAAAGATAATTTATTACCTCCTTGTGCTTGTTACAGTTCTAGGAGTTGCTTTAGGCTATGTTTTGAGGAGTCATTTGTAATCTTGATATGTTTTCATGCACTATGTATATTTTATGTACATGCACTATGTAAATTTTAGTTTCAAACTTTTATGAGTCTTTCCAACTTGATGAAATGATGGTAGAGTTGAGTTCTAGGATAATAGTGTTATGGTAGGAATCTTGCAATGATCACATGTCAGCTTTCAACTCAGTAAAAAGATTATGTGGTAGTCTATTCATCTTGATGGTTGGGCATGGGTGGATGTGTCTAATATGTGTTTAAACAGAAAAGAAAAGCTTGCAACTGTGATTTTATTCCATAAAAAATATAGTGCTAAATTAACTTATCATGATAATTCTTTGGGGTTCATAGCTATGAATTAATTAGGGAGTAAATAGAGGTTGAAGAATTATAAAAGTTTAAAAATAAAATTTATAAGCTACGAAAGGGACAAATTTATATACTATACAGAAGATAGAACCATGTATCTTGATGATTCAAATGAAGTAGCCAAATGAATACTTACAACCACTAAACATTAACATTCATACATCCCATCATTATAACTTTATTACAACACCTTAACAAGAGAGGAGGGAAAAAAAGAAGAAAAAAGATCAAAAGTCTGCAAGAGACGCATGTCCGGCATTGGCAACTTTCTCCATAGATGCATCTTCAGCGTCGTTGTTTAGCTTTGCATACTTTGCCTTGTAGTTCTTGACTGCCGCTTTAATAACATCCTCAGCAAACATACTACAGTACAATTTGATAGGAGGTAGAGAAAGGTGCTTGTCAATTTCTCAGCAATGGTATTCACAAACAAATTCATTGTATTCTTCAATGACAAATATCAAATGTCTCTAAAATGCACGAAGTTTCAAGTGTAACAATCAACATTTCTTCCAATGGGTTTGGATATAAATAAGAAAATGTAATCAACAAACTTCCAAGAAAAAGTTCCAAACACATTCAGGGAGGTAAGCCCTTAAAAGGAGAATTTTTAGCAAAGAAAGAAATGAAGAAACACATTCTGGTCCCATTACTCTTGTTATTAATTTAAAAAAGGTTGTTATCACTATATCCATGCCAAATAAGCCACATCTTCAAAGTAAACTAATAGCGAACTAATAGTAGACTATAAACATGCCATTACATAACTTTATCAGCCAAATGTTACACCTCCCAGCTACAGAAAAGTGATGAAATATACCATAAAACTTACTTTCCAAGACTTCTTACTCATGCTAGAAGGAATTTCTTTAATAGCCCAATGACATTTGATCCTGGTTCGGGCCAAACAAATAGAAAACTTGTATGTAAGGGTAAAATTATTAGACATCACAAAAGAGACTTCAACAAGGATTATATAAGCCATTACCTACTTGAAATTCTAGTTCCTTTTCATCTAACGACTCTGAATTGAAGCTTTTGTCATTTACAATAGACCAAGAAAAAAAAAAAACAATACTCATTTCAGGCAAACAATAACAATCAATAACCATATGACATGTCATTTAATTTAGGACAGTTCATAGGTCTATTTAAGGCTAGTTCATAGGTTTATTTAAGGCTAGTGCAAGCATCTTCAACTCATTTAAAGCTAGTTCATAGGTCTATTTGAAGATGTTTTCTTAACTACACTTGAGAAATAATGAGACAAATGTACAAATCGTGACATCATAGGCATTCCTTCAGCTTGCACATCTCCATGACCAATTCTTGCACTCTTTATCAACCTCTTCAAGATGTAGGAACAAGGTAAACAAAATACCTATTTTTGTTGAAAATATACCATCATATGCCTACAAGGTAGCCCTTCAAGCTCAACCTTCTTACAACTACAAGATACAAGGTAAGTTTTTTTTTTTTGTGATGAATTTCTCTACCCTTACTTGAATAATCATCCTCAACCCTCTTGACGATGTCAATGGCAATATCCTCATCCTCAAATGTGCCAATTGATGATATAGGTACCATTTGTTTTTCCATCAGATACGATGTTTTTTGCTCCAGTTTTTCATCTACATCAACATGATCTGCTGCCAACCCCCTATGCCTCTAGTTTTTAAGAGTTCGATTAAATCAAGAGACAAATTCGGTCAAAGAATTCTTTTTATCGTTTTATTTCTTGAAAAATGCATGTGCACTCTCAGCACATTGACTACTACTCATTCCAGCACTAAAGAACTTTTTCTCAAAAGCAAGAACCCATTTCTGACGGATCTCATATAAGTCAGCCAACCATTCATTACTGCCGAGACTAGTTTCCTCCATCAAATTACCGCACCGTGCATCAAACTCTAATGCATTGTCACTATAAAAAATAATGCTTTTGAAGAGCCCATAATTGTCAAAGTATAGAATTGAATCAAGTTTATCTGAAAACTTGTTCAAAATATGCCATATGCAGTACCTATGAACTGTCGAAGAGAAGATTTGTTTTCGAGCCTTTGTCATTGCAAGATCCTAGTCTGTAATGATTGCGACAGGTGCTCCTCGTGTTGTGGCCTCCAACAACTTGTTGAATACCCAAACGAAGGACTCTGTCTTCTCATCACTGAGGAAGGTAGAACCAACGATAATGGTGTGACCATGATGATTTACTCCAGCAATAGGAGCAAAAACCATGTTGTACTTGTTTGTTTTAAATGTTGTATCAAACACCACAACATCTCCAAACATCTCGTAAGATTTCCACAATGGGATTTGCCCAGAAACAAAGAACCAACCTATTTTCATCATCAAATTCATAGTCATAAAAAACGAGTCATCTTTCAATTTCTTCTCCGAAAAAAACTCCAACAAACTTTCAACATCAAATTTTTTTCCGCTTCATTAATTTGTGTTCTAAACTTTTTTCCATACATACCATATATTCAAGACCACCAGATTGAATCTCCATAATCCAAATTTGTTGACACATCGATACATTTACCTTTGAAAGTTGCAAATTTAGATTTTTCTTTGTGATTGACACTTTCGTGTGAGATCTTAAAAGATGTACTTTTGAGGGAGTCGAAAAGGGTGATTTTGCTCTTCAACAAACTAACGTACAGTCCAGTTCGGACCCATTTATCTTTTCACCAATGTTAGCTTCGCTTTACACCCAATACAAACCACGGATCGATTCCTTTCTAACCTTTTTTGTTCATTAGCTTGCAAATTTTTTTGATAATATTCATTTGTCTTTCCTTCCTTAAAGAAAATGAACTTCTTCCATATCACTTCTTTTCCTGCAAATTTGAATTTGCTCTTACTTGATCTTGCACTAAACCCACACTCTTGTGCATATATATTATAAAAGCTTCCTCAATTATAGAAAACTCTTCTAAAATCCTTGGTTTATTCTCATTTGCTACTATTCCAATGAATAAATTGAGATAAGGATGCCTATTCTTCCAAGTTCAGAATCTACAAATACAACAGTTTGCTCAGAAAGGATAAGAGTTCTTCACTTCCAACAGTTTGTCATCGGGCATAAAATACAACCAAATTCTTTGTATGCTTCAAACAATCACACGAAAAAAGTTAGGTAAGCATTCTGGTCATTTTAGCAAGACAGTGAAAGTATTCTTTTCAACAACATAAAAGATATGAAGAGGTTACTGATTTCCACTACAGCCCCCAAATAGACTAACAGCAGTACTAGAAAAAATGATTTGTCATCTGGCACACATATGACTAGACCAACAAACAAAGTAACAACAGTAATAGCTATGACTAGATCATAGCCTTTTCTTGCACCATGGTACACTATTTCAACAATGTCAATGAACTTATGTTTGTCCTTCAAATCCTAATTAAGATTAGTAGATACTAAAAGTAAAACACAAAATGGCAGAAAACCCATCATAGAATGAGTGAATATCAGGGAGCACACCCTAGATCCATTGCCGCTAAAGCCTTCAAAACTTGTCGGACGATATCAGAACAGCCCATCGTTCCTCCCTCTTTCCCGATCCCGATGCCACACTTCCTTTTTTCTACCGATGTCGTAGCTTAATCTTTCCTGTCTCGACGTCATTCTTCCACTTCCCCATTGATGCCTCACCTTCCTTTTCCCCTTCGTTCTTCAACCAGTTTCAACAAAATCAGATTTTGATTTGGGTTTGTATATCTAGGCAAAGGTTTGGTTGTTGGGAGATTTGTGAGAAAACACAACAAAGACGATTACGTGGAATGATTGTGAAGAGGGGAATTCGAATCTGACGGTTGGCAACGAAATGAGGTCGTTTTTGCAATTTGAATTTTAAGTGGGTAATCGTTAAAAATAACGTCCATGTTTTGGAGGGGAGTGCAGCATCGCACTCTGAAGCATTTCTGTATCTATATCTCTGTGTGTGTGTATA
>JAOXNR010052216.1:0-17221 GCA_028571225.1 Parsonsia alboflavescens | reverse complement strand
CCTTTTATTAGATGACTTATATACCTTACATATTGGAATTCTATATCATTGAGATTTATTTTCTCTCTTTCTCTCATTTAATATGCATTTACTATCTTACCCCTCATCATTCAACAAACCCAACCGAACCCAACAGCCTGTAAAATGAATTGAAAAAACCACAACTAACATCATTCATTTGATTAGAAGTTTTGAACCATTGCTAAGAAAATTGCTTAAAGAACCATTCCCTTGTCAGAGAGAAAGAAAAAAATCAGCTTTTTATTGTGTTGGGTTGTTGATTTTTGTTTTTGTTTAAATAAATTTTTAAACTTAAGGGGCGACTAATAGGACTTCGTATTAAATGATTCATTTATTTTTAAAAATAAGATATTTAAATTCGAACGATCTTAAAAAGAAGGGGCGTTTTCATTTTTATCTAAATTGAAACAGTAATTTCTTATTTACCCAAATCTTCATAACATTTCATAATTACTCATATCTAAAACTAATTTTTCATTTTATATCCATTTTGACTTAAAATTTTTTTTTTAAAAAAAAAAAAACCAAAATTTAACATTTATTTTTCCTTTAACATGCATTTAGTATCTTACCCCTCAGCATTTAACACACCCAACCGAACCCAACAACATGTAAAATGAATTGAAGAAACCACAACTAACATCATTCATTTGATCAGAAGTTTTGAACCATTGCTAAGAAAATTGCTTAAAGTACTATTCCCTTGTCGGAGAGAAAGAAAAAAACCAACTTTTTATTGTGTTGGATTGTTGATTTTTGTTTTTAGAAATCAAGAAGACGAAGGTAAGGGATGTTCGAAGGTACATTGTTCCGTTTGTTTCTTTGTTATTTTTTTCTTTGGTGTTTGGAAGCTTGGGTTTGCTAGTTCTGTGTTGTTTATCTGGTACATATTTGGGTAGTAGCGGGAGGAAGGAAGGAAGGTGGGATTGCAGAGAAGTGAGTAAATTTTGTGCTGCAATAGGTTGATTTCGAGAAATAGCTTTTGAGATGCATGAAAAGTTCGAGATGATTTGGTGCTTTGGAGAAATGGATTTCGAGACCATAGTGGGAGTTTTCGAGAACGGATTTGGAGACCGTAGTGGGGGTTTTCGAGAACTGGCTTTCAAAACATTTTTTAGAGAACAGGCTTTCGAGAAACGGATTTCAAGACCATAGTGGGGGTTTTCGAGAACCGGCTTTGGAAACATTCTTTAGAGAAAGGCCTTTCGACATAGAAGTAGGGCCTTTCGAGATTGATAAAGTGTATTTCGAGACACATAGATTTCTTTGTGTTGTTTGCAGAAATGAATTACATAAGGATTGTTGTTCACGAGGCTTATCTAATTGGAAGGGTGCATGCACTAGTCGTATCATCCGATGAGAACTATGAAGATTTGAGGAGAACTATGGCAAACTTGATGAAGATTGACTTAAACCAATTTGACATACAAATGTCAATTGCTTCTAAATTTTGTGATGGAAGTATGAAATTAATAGAGATTGAAGGCATGTATGGCATCATGTATTTGAAGGGGGAAGAGGATCCTAAAGTTGTGGTCGCGAGCAAAATTTCGAGAGCTTACGAGGGTGACATCGGTGATGATATTGGAGGTAATTATCCATCCGGTCCAAATGATCATAAAAGGATGGAATTTATTGATGCAAATGATAAAGTGGGGACATCTGGATATATTCGCATAGATGATAATTATGAATACCATGAAGAATTTATTCACAGTGTTGATGTTGATGATGATGATTATTACGACGACGACGTCAATGATGACAACTTCCACGATGGGATAAAGCAGGTTCCATTTGAGCAATTTATATCGGACCCTTCTACTCACTTTGCAAACATGATCTGGAAAGATAACGAAGAGGTGCATTTTTCGAAAGACAATAATGTTCCACCAGTGAGTTTTATTGGAAAGGATACAGTCTTTAACAATAAGGATGAATTGGCGGCAACAGTCGGTGAATATTCACGCAATAACTGATTTTCATATCACATGGTACGTTCGGATAAACAAAGATTTGAAGCAAATTGTAAGAACCAAAAAGATTGTACTTTCATGATACGTGCAAATTGTAAAGCCGGATGTCAGATTTGAGTTATTCACAAGTTTATCTTGACTCACACTTATATCCAAACTCTACAACAAAGCTAAAACAGTAGTGTAAGTTCAACAACGATTGGTCATATGTATGCTGGTAAACTCGCCAATGCGAATCACACCCCTAAAAAAGGTGATTCAAGACATGCGGGAGAATTATGGTATGAAGCTCGGATTCACCAAGCTTGATGATCTTTACAGCTTGTAAAAGACATAGCCTATGGAACTCCAGAAAACTCATACAGACAGCTACCATCATACCTTCACATGTTGAAGCGTGTAATGTCAGGGATGGTGACCAGTAAACGTATGCAAGATGAGCAGTTTCTTAGCTCATTCTGTGTACTTGGTCCTTCGATTGAGGGTTTCAAGTACATGAGACCCGTAATTATCATAGATGCAACACACTTGAAAAGTGTGTTTGAGGGTAAAATTTATGCAGCTGTCTATGCAGATGGAAACGGGCAAACTTTTCCCTTTGCTTTTGGGTTTGGCGAGGAGGGTGGCAACGAGAGTGGTTCTTGAGAAAATTTCGAACTGCATATGGAATGTGAAATAATTTTATTATTGTATCTGATCGGTACAAAGGCATATTGCGCTCCGTGAGGACAGTATATCCCGAGATTCCACATGCCTCTTGCTATCGACACCTGATGGAAAACTTAAAGATAAAGTGCAAAAATCCTCAGTTGCAGTTCATTTTAAAAATGCGGCATATGCCTATGACAAGCAGACATGTGACCTCTACTTTGGAGACATTAAAAAGATGCACCCCGAAGTTCGTCATTGGTTGGATGTCGAGGTAGGATGCCCGGATTAGTCACGTGCATATTGTCCAAACAATCGCTACAACGAAATGACGAGCAATGAAGTGGAGTCCTTCAACCATGCGATCAAGAAAGCTCGGAAATTGCCCATTACATCTGCATATGGATGTTTTAGGAGTTTGGGTCAAGCTTAGTTTAACAAACGTAGGGAAGCAGTAGCTACAATACCAGATATTATTACCAAGCGGGCTATGGGAAGAATTGAGGAAGAAGCTGTGAAGGTTGACCTGGAAAGGTTGTGGATTACATCCATTCGGAATAGAGAGGAATATGTCTAGGAAATCCACCAAAGGAAGCAAATGTTCTAGTGGATATTCTTCAGAAGACCTGTGGATGTCGGAGATGGGAAGTGGAAGAAATACCTTGCAAACATGCCATAGGTAAATTTTTGGTCTATTTCGTGACATATTTGCTAAATTTCGAGACACATTGGTCCATTCGAGATTCGAGATTCAAGACTTAAGTGGTCCATTTTTGATTCGAGACATAGTGGTCCAATTTTGAGATTCAAGACATAAGTCCTCCAATTTTTTTTGTTTTTTTAAATTCTATAAGCATGTAATTAGATATTTCCACAACTCATTTGCCTTGATTCTTTTTTTATCGGGAAAATGGTACTCATTATTACACTCTATGTCGTGGTTGATACGGAAAAACTGAGAATGGCATATGCATCTTCGTTACAGTCTGTGCCCTTGTGTTTGTCTTTGAATTCAATTGTAGGTATGGATGATGTGGATCCTTCCACTAGTAGAAGGTCTATCGGAAGACCATGGAAGACCACAAGAGGCCCACTTCCTCTCTCGAAACGAACAATACCATCGAAGGAAAATGTGCTCCCTATGCAAGAGAAAAGGACATAATCGTACCACCTGTCCAAATGCTCACAAAATGGAAGTAAAACATCCCGAAGAAAATGATCCAACAACAACTGAATTAAATCATGAAGTGCTCATATTTGATCCGAATTCCACACAACAATCTTTCGGGACAAATTTTGTTAACGTTCATGTCAATATCTCTATGGAGGGTATGGATTTTTATCTCGGCAATATCATTGTTGACACGGTTCATGACATGTAAATGTTTTTATTTTAATAAAGATTTCATTTGGTGGTTGTGTCAATGTCATTGCTATTGATCAAATCAATCGAATCCATCCATAACATGCCTTTGGAAGATTCATGCAATGCTGAAACAGTGAAATAACTATAAGGTATGTATACGGATTGATATATATTATATATATATATTGTTTACATTTATATAATATACATTTATCATTAATGTATTATTTACAAAAAAAAATCTACGATTGCTATAGGAAATAATTTATAATATAAAACAATAAAATAAAAAAAATTAGGAAGCCGTCAACAAATTGCTCCCTCGTAGCACAATCCATGCCATCTCATCCCTAATACCCTATGCCATAGAGTCTGTACAAGACAAGTGGGGCATCTCCTTAACATGGCCTCTCATTAGTTGTGTCATAAAATAGCAGATTCAAGCGTCGCAGCTAGCATTGTCTGGCTGAATAGGGATGGAGTGCTTTGATGCGTCGGGGGGGTCAACAAAACCGCTAGTGAACCTCTGTGGCTGGGGCCATCCAGTCCTCTCATAAAATCTGGCCTACTGCAGTAATCATGGTAACATCGAACAGATCGGCACCATCAAGTCTAATCAAGAGGCCTCCACCATGGCCGATGGTTTCGAATCATACAATATGATCCGAGACCTATCTAGTGAGATCCGGAGTAACATCCAGTGCAAGTGTAGGTAACAGGGCATCATTATCTTTATACACGGTACAAATATTAAATCAATTACTATTAAATAAATCATAATTTAAACCAAGAGTTTTGTAGAAAATGAATTGAAATTTCTCCTCTACCTCCCACCATGCTACCTCTCCCATGTTTCAGTCTCCCCCGACCCAGTCAGTTACAAAGGCATCGAAGTCGTAAGTCTCTGGCTCCGCTTGAGATGCCATGGTCTACACCCAAGCATCTCGGAGAATGCTCTGTAATTTGAGTTAATTAAAACACGATGTTGTAACTAGCATAAATAAAATAGAGGTGAATGCAAAATTTAATTACGTACGTAGAAGTATGCCCGAGCGAGTGCGAAGCGGGCTCCGTAGGGGTAAAGTGATGGGGCCTCCCTCATCACTCTCCACAACCCCATTATGAGCTAGTCAACCTGATCTTTCTCAATGTACTCCAACATGGATCTGACGTTCCGCGGTCATCCCAGACAAATGACCTGCTTCTCCCGATCGTGCGCCTATGACAAAATTTTAGTTAGACTATGAAACATAAAAGTTATAAAATGCAAGTTAATCCAAAAAAAGAAAGTGAATTACCTCTCTGAAGCTTTGGTGCTGCAGAAGGCATCCAACCGTGTCCGTTCCAGGGTGTAGATTTTCCACCACGGGAGCAGGAATCTCCCTCCACACCTCCAACACTCGAGTCGTCCTCCCGCCTCTCGTTCTCGGCCTTTTCTGTGGCTTGGAAGACTCGATGAGATGGGTTGAGTCGGTGTAAGGTGATCATACACCTGTGGCTGGGGCCTTGGGCCGACGTGTACCATCGAGCCCCTAATAAAATGTACAAAATAATCATTAAAAATAACTAATAGTACTTTAAAAGAATTAATTGGCAGATAATTACTATAAAATTATTTAATAATAAATGAATGAGCAACATAGACTAAAATTCCCGGATTTAGGATCCAAAATGTACTTGGATAGTCTCAGATAGGACTAAGAGAGATGCCGGGATAGGAGCTGAAGCTGAAGGAACCCCTGGGTCCTCTCCCCGACTAATAGGTGCATTGACCTATTATTTAAAAAAGAGAGGAACCATTTTAAAATTAAAAATTGGATAAAAAACAACAACTGAAATTTTAGACTAGTTTACGATCCAACATTTACTTGGGTGGTGTCGTCGGGGAAGATGGGAGATGCCGGGTGACCATCGGTCGGACTAAGACATCAATGGAGTGCGTAACCCCCTCGGGAATGGGCATAGCTAGCTCTCGAGAAGGGGAATCATGTAGTGGTGGAGTATCTCCAAGACTGTCATCCCTCTCCAGCACATTGAGCCGACCTTGAGGACCTCAGTCTGCGTCGCCCAGAGCTACTTGAGCTGTTGGAGGACCAGGTCATGCCTTTGTAGTAACCGGTCCTCAAGCTGGTGCAATAGGATCTCGATCCTAGCCATGGTTGGATCGACCAACGTGGGAGACTATAATGATAAAACATAGTTAGAATCCATCCGTAATTGTTTCAGGGGTGGGCGCGGGGGGTTTATCCAAATAGAAAGAGATACATACTTGACGTCGACCCCTCTTATGTCGACTTGGGCTGGGAGAGGGATTTCTACTCCCCTGGTCCTCAGCTAGAGGGCTCGACGGTCCGGTCTTGATTCGCAGACTCATAACCTAATCACAAGGCAAGCAAATTAGCAACATAGATACAATCATATTGAATAGCATCGACTAATCAACTGTAATAACATAAAATATCACAAAATACATACCTTCCGCCGGATCGTATTGGACTAATCGATCGATCTTTATCAATCCCCTCCTCAGCCACTTCTCAATCAGGACGTGGGATCTAAAATAAAATAAAAGTTAAGTATAAATGATATTCATAATATAAAATTAACTTAGATTCTGAAAATTGTGATTGGTCTAACCTGATCGAATGGCGGAACAGGCAATCCCTGTCTGCACGCCTCCCAAAATGTGTGGGATACTTACCCTAGATAATTGCCCCTGCATGTCGCTGCAATATGTGGGATACAGCGAAATCGGCCCAGTACGACTGCTGTTGCTACAGCCTTGATATACTGGGCTTCTGCATGCGCCTGTAATTGACAATTTGATTTAGTGATAATAACTAATTTTGAAAATAAAAGTAAACATTGATAAGGTATTCACTTACCTTACCAAGTAGCTCGCCAAAGTCGAGTGCGGGCCCAAATCAGGGACGACAAAGGGCGAGGCACTTCGGGCGTCGTGGACTATGTGAGAGGGGCCATGTCTAGCCGCAACTTGGGCATCCCTACATAGCTGAGGACGCAGAGTTGGGAAGTGATCGTACGCCCACCACTAATTAAAGATAAGATTAAAAAAATAACAATTAAGTATTTAGAAAGTCTAAAAAACACATTGATATACGAATATAATTAATAAGATGAAAACTTACCAGCAACAGCCAAGAGTTGCCATATAAATGTCTTTTCGGGACATCCTCGGAGATGGCCTGTCTGTCAGAGTGCATCGTCATGCTTCACTCGATCGTTCCCCATGGGAACGACTCTACAACCCCCAGATCATCTAACATCCTCCATACATAAAAGGGGATGACTGTAGTCGACTCTTGGGTGAGTATTCAGTGACCTATGATGATGCCGTATGCCAGTCTGAGGGCATCATCAACAGATAGTTGTTCCAAGGCCGTGGCCTCCCACATCCTCAAGGCAACATCTAGAGTAACCAGATTGATCCCAATGAAT
This sequence comes from Parsonsia alboflavescens, assembly GCA_028571225.1. Lineage (NCBI taxonomy): Eukaryota > Viridiplantae > Streptophyta > Magnoliopsida > Gentianales > Apocynaceae > Parsonsia > Parsonsia alboflavescens. The sequence continues at coordinate 9,751 of JAOXNR010052216.1, read as the reverse complement.
TAAGCCATGATAGAATCTATTGTCGGTGGCCTATCAATAATACGTCAGTCTACTACCCATAACGTAGACCGATGAGGAGAGCATACTATCAGAGGCCCAATCGGTATAACTGGCCTCCGATGCAGAACCATATCTCGTCGGGTTGGGCACGCTGTAAAATGACCTCCCACCTCAAGATATACTGGGAAGCCCGGGCATAGTACTCTCCTCAGTGATTGGGAATATCCACTATGTATCCGAAGGGGCCCGTCTAAAAATGCACTAGTGCCCTATGGAGCTGTAACAAGTCCACAATATGTGTAATGATCGAATACTTAACATGCGAGTTAACGTGCTCCCAACAGGCATGGCGGGATCATGTTGGAGCTGAAAGGTATACTGCCTAGGATCCATATCTCTATAGTAAAGGAACAAAAGGAAACAGTTGATTAAAAAAATTTCATACAGTTAAACTCGCTTTTTTCAAGACACAAGTGGTCGACCACTAGGATGCTTTTTTTATCAGAGAATTCTATATTTTGAGTGTGGAATGTAACACGGTAAGTGTGTCTTTGAAACCATGAAGACTGTCACGGGTCCATGTTTCCTTTGTGCACATGCACAAATGGATCCATCAATGCTCTGAGTTCCTCTACTGCATCATCAGTATTCATACCGAAATAGCTTGTCAAAGAAGCCCATCCCTAATTTGCAAGACTGCTTTTCCTTCTAGAATTAGACTTGCAAGTCTTGAGAGAGATGTTGTCAGCAAATTTCGGATTTACTGGGCATATTCATGAAAGTGCTTCTCGCTTGATCAATATAGATCCAACCGACTTAAATTCTTTTTTGTTGAAATGAGGAAAAGAGCAACCTTATTAGCTCAAGTAATATCGAATGTTCATTGATTTTAGTAACTTCTCCCCCGAAATCCATCGAACTCAATTTTCAGTTCAATAATCTAGTCCTCCCCGAAATTTGTTGAGAGCATCTCTCGAGACTTTCATGTCTGATTCTAGAAGGAAAAACAGTCTTGCAAATTAAGGATTGGCTTTTTTAGACAAGCTATTTTGGTAAGAATACCGATGATGCAGTAGAGGAACTCAGAGCACTAATGGATCCATTAAGACCCGATTGTCAAGGCTCCACGTTTCCTTTGTGTAAAGGACACGTGCACAAAGGAAACATGGAGCCGTGACAGTCGGGTCTTGATATACACTCTTTGTGTCCTTTACACAAAGGAAACGTGGAGCCTTGACAATCGGGTCTTAAAATACACTCTTTGTGTCTTTTACTGTAGTGCCCATGAAGCCATAACACCTCGACAATATATCTAATGGTCAAATATTTAGCATATAGCTAAATGTATTCTCGGCAGGCACAAGGCTAATTAGAAAAATTGTATTGAGAAAGACGGAAAAAAAATAGTTATTCACAATATTTGTAGAACATCTATTTCTTATTTATTATTTTAAAAAATTTGTAAATCTTTACCCAAATGTGTATTGCTTAATCTAAATAAATTAAGTTACAACTGAAATAAGATATAATTAATTATAATGTATTTATTAGTGCAATGTCATTTATTTATATAAAAAAAATATTAACTTTAAATTATAACGTTGAAAAAATTAATTATCATTTCCAAATTAATTAATAATATTATTATAATTTTCAGACACAGCCATATAAATATTTCAAGACACAATGTAGACACTTCTAGACAGAATGTACAATTCCAGTCACAATGTAGACAGGATACACAATGTAGACCATTTGAAACAAAAATTAACCAATTCGAGACCAAAATTAAACCATTCAAGAATAAATTAACCCATTCGAGACCTGAGACACAATGTACAATTCAAGACACAATGTAGACAAGATATACAATGTAGACTATTCGAGACAAAAATTAACTTATTCGAGACCAAAATTAAACCATTCGAGACCTAAGACACTATACAATTCAAGACACAATGTAGACCATTCTAAATAAAAATTAACCAATTCAAGACCAAATTAAACCATTTGAGACCAAATTAACCTATTCAAGACCCGAGACACAATGTACAATTCAAAACACAATGTAGACAATTCTAGACACAATGTACAATTCGAGACACAATGTAGACAGGATACACAATGTAGACAATTCGAGACAAAAATTAACCAATTTGATACAAAAATTAAACCATTCGAGACCAAATTAACCCATTCGAGACACAACAATTCGAGACCCAAAACTCAAAACTCATGCATGATGCAATACAGTTTATCCATGCTTTCAACAAACTACAAAATTGAAGTTGAACAACACACAAAATCAAGTTTCAAGTGTGAAGAAAACCTACTGGGAAGTGAAGAAAGAGTGCCGCGTCGGTGAGGGAGTGAAGAAGAAGAAGGGAAAGAAAATGAGAGTGGAAGAAAAAGAGAGAGTTCAAGTGATATACTTGTCAAGAAGGAGCACCACTTCGGTTGGGTGAAAAGAAGAAAAGGGGAAAGAAAATGAAAGTGGAAGAAGGGAGAAGGGAAAGATGAAGAGTTATGGCGGTGAGTTAGTATGGCGATCCAGGTTTCAAGAAGTAGGTGGACAGTTGTGTCTAAAATCAAGAAGAAGATGTAGAGTTGCGTCTCTGTTTGAGCATGTATCGATTTGTGTATTGAAAAACAAAAGGTAATGGTGTAATTTTCCATTTCCAGTGTAATTTTTATTACCTAAAAATGTTAAAAAGTCATTTTGGATATGGATGAAATTGGGTCAACCTATTTGGGTAAAAATGAAATGTTTACAGAAAGTGGGTAAAAATTGAAATTGGGTCAACCCATTTGAATATATTTGAGAATTTCTTCTAAAAGAAAGATAGACAGATAAATTTGGAGCGGGAATGCATTTCGGTAAAGCTTCTTCTGTCCCGTCATCCGTACTATCGTGTTTGAGAATATTTGCAATACATTTGGAAATTAGAAATTTTAAAATTTTTTTATAGTTGATAGTTATTAATTTTAGATTAGGAGGTTTTTTAGTTTTTATTATATATAATCCTTTCATCCTTAATTGAATGTCTCTTTTTTTAATTTAGTTAAACATTTATTAAAAAAAATTGATTTTTTTTAATATGCGTGTAATTTAAAATGAAACGTTTAATTCCAAATGAAGGAAGTATATATTTTGCTAGAATTATATTTTTATATTATTGTCCTTAAAAATATTTATAATTTGATTTTTTTCCATATTAACCTATTGTATGTATTCATCTAATTAAAATTTAATTAAGAGAGGCCAAAATGAATTTGACTAAACAAAAAAAAATTTAAAATGGGAGTGCAGATACTGAGATACATATATACCCGACCCGAGGTTTCATTCAATTACTAAGCGAGTTTTCATTTCCACCCAAATTGAGAATAATTATTTCCTATTTACCTAAATCCTCATAACATTTTACATGTTACTCATATCTAAAACTAACTATTCATTTTATACTCTTTTTGACTTTTCCTTTAAAAAAAACAAAACAAAACTTAATATTTATTTTCCTTTAACATAAATTTATTATCTTAACCCTTAGCATTCAACACACACAACTACCAAACCCAATAACCCGTAAAAATGAATTGAAGAAACCACAAATAACATCATTCATTTGATAAGAAGTTTCGAACCATAGGTAAGAAAACTGCGCAAAGAACCATTTCCTTATTGGAGAGAAAGGAAAAAACACGTTTTTTTATTGTGTTCAGTCAGTAAGTTGGTATTTTTGTTTTTCAGAATCAAGAAGATGAAGGTAGGAAGTGTTCGGAGATACATTGTTTGGTTTGTTTCTTTGTTTTTTTTTCTTTAGTGTTTGGAAGATTGGGTTTGTTCGTTCTGTGTTGTTTTTTGGCCAGATTTCATTAGTAGTAGGAGGAAGGAAGGAAAGTGAGATTATAGAGATTTCGATCCACATGGGGGAATTTCGTGCCTCATGATGGGATTTCAAGACTTGAGAGGGGGTTTCGGTTTTGAGAAGGGGGGTTTCGATCCTTGATAGGGGGTTTCGGTCTCCTGAGAAAGGGGGTGTCGATCTTGAGAAGGGGGGTTTTGGTCCTTGAAAGGAAAATTTCAAAAGTCTAGAAAGGGTTTTCGGTCTTAAGAAGTGGGATTTCGAACCTTGAGAAGGGGGTTTTCGTCCTTGAGAAGGTGATTTCGTGCTTTTCTCTCCTTTATTTAATTTTTTTTTTTCATTATTTAGTGATCATTTTTTGAATAGGTTTCTTTGTGTCTTTTGCAGAAGTGGATACATTAGGATAGCTGCTCACAAGGGTTCTTTAAGTGGAAAGGTGCGTCCGATAGTCATACCATCTGAAGTTAACTACGAAGATTTTAGGAGAACTATGGCAAACTGCTATAAAGATTGATTTAAACCAGTTTGACATACAAATTTCAATTATTTCTAAATTTTCTGATGGAAGTATCAAATTAATGGACATTGAAGACACATATGGCATCAGCTATATGAAGGGGGAAGCTGATCCTAAAGTTATGGTCGTGTACAAAATTCAAAGAACTTATGAGGGTGGCATCGGTGGTGATACTAGAGGTAATTGTCCTTTAGGCCCAAATGATAATGCAAAGGACGAATTTATTGATCTAGATGATGAATCGGGGACATCCGGATATATTCACACAAATGATGATTATGAATACGATGAATAACATATTTGCAACGTTGAGGACGATGATGATGACAATGATGACGATGGGATGAGACAGATTCCATTTGAGCGATTTACACTGAACCTTTCTACTCAATTTACAAACATGGTCTGAAATGACAATGAAGATGTGCATTTTTCGAAAGAATATACTGTTCCACCAATGGGTTCGATAGGAAAGGATACAGTCTTTAACAATAAGGATGAATTGGCAGTAGCAGTTGGTCGATATTCACTTGATAACCGATTTGCATATCATGTGGTACGTTCGGATAAGGAAAGATTTGAGATACGATGTAAGAATCAAAAAGACTGTACTTTCATGATAAGTGCACTTTGTAGAGTTGGATGTCAGATTTGGATTATTCACAAGTTTGTCTCGACTCACACTTGTATCCAAATTGTGCAGCAAAGCCAAATCAGGAGTGTAAGTGCAGCATCGATTGTTCGTATGTACATTGGTAAAATCATCAGTGCGAATCGCACCCCCAAAAATGTGATTCAAGACATGTGGGAGAATTACAGTGTGAAGCTCGGATACACCAAGGCTTGACGATCTTCATAGAGTGCAAAAGACATAGCCTATGGAACTCTAGAAGATTCATGCAAACAGCTACCGTCATACCTCCACATGTTGAAGCATGTAACGCCGGGGATAATGACCAGTATACATAAGCGAGCTTAGTAGTTTTTGAGGTCATTCTATCCACTTGGCCCTTCGATTGAGGATTTCAAGCACATGAGGTCCGAAATTATCATAGATACAACACACTTGAAAGGTGTGTGAGAGGGCTAAATTTATGCAACTATTTGTGCCAATGGAAACGGGCAAACTTTTGGCCTTGCTTTTTGATTTGGCGAGGAGGAGGGTAATGATTCGTGGGAGTGGTTCTTGAAAAGATTCCAGACTGCATATGGATTGCGGGATGATTTGGTTATTGTATCTAATCGATACAAAGCCATACTGCACGTAGTGAGAACAATATATCCAGAGGTTCCACATGCTTTTTGCTATCAACATTTGAAGGAAAATTTAAAGATAAAGTGCAAAAATTCTCAGGTTGCAATCCATTTTAAAAATGTGGCATATGCCTATGTCAAGCGGATATGTGACTTCTATTTTGGAGACATTCAACATATGACCCCGGGAGTTCATCGTTGGTTGGATGTTAAGGTCGCCCGGGTTGGTCATGTGCATACTGTACAAACAATCGCTATAACCCAATGATGAGCAATATTGTGGAATCTTTCAACTAAGCGATCGAGAAAGCTTGAAAGTTGCCCATTAAATCTGCACATGAGTTTTTTAGGGGTTTATGTTAGGTTAGGCAACTAATTTTGTATGGAATTTAACATTCAGTAGAATTAAATGTTATACAATTAACATATCATAGAAATCAAGAATATCATATATAATTTAATAACATACATTTATCCTCAATGTATTATTTACAATATATATATAAAAAATCAAGATCTACGATGGCAAATTGCTCTCCCACAGCATGATCCAGGCATCTCATCCCTAATGCGCTATGCCATAGGGGGTATACAAGGCAAGCCGGGCATTCCCATAAGATGTCCCTTCATCAACTTTGCCATGTAGTGGCAGATATAAGAGTTGTAGCTAGCCTTGTTGACGCAGTCAGAAACAGAATTTGAAGATTCATTCTTGTTCAGAAACTTGCAAAACAAGAAACGAAAAAAAAAACCTGATCCAATTTTCCTTCTAATCAAACTTTAAAGCAAGTAGCTAGAAATCGAAAATTAAAATCAAGCGAAAAACAAGTTTCGAAATAGTCGAAAATCAAAAAGCCGAAAAGAGGCAACTTTAATTCATCAAAACTGTCGAAAAACAATCAATCGAAACAAAACTTAAAGCCAAAACAAAACCTAACCCTAATCAGAAACGAAAAGTAAAGAAATTGGGAAAAAACCATAGAGAAAAACAGTAAATTACGAAACTATCATTTAAAACTGTAAAATTACAACAATGCCATTGAAAATAGAAAATTGTCCAAAACTCCATCAAAACGACTCCGGATGGTCGAAAAATGCCTTGCATCACAGCATAGCAGTGATTTTGGTTCGTTGTGTCCTTCCGGGTCACCCGGTTAGATTTGAGCCCGATCCGAGCTCATTTCAATCATCTCAGGAAACGTGCCCCGCATCAATTCGGTGTTTCAGACAGCTCACATCCTCTTCTTCAAAAGTTTTGAACTTTGTGAAGCTGATCGTGGAACCGAAACTTGCCGCGCACTTGAATCACCTTGATCAGCAACCAGCTCTGCGTCAGGCTCCCCCTCCTGAATGGAGCTTGTCCTCAAGCTCGGATTATCTCCATGGAAAGCCGTGAGATGCTGCACATTAAAAACATTGGAGATGCTGAACTCGTCCGGTAACTCGACTCGGTAAGCATTGACGCCAAGTTTCTCCAAGAGTTGGCATGGTCCAACCTTCCGGTCCTTGGTGGACCTGTTCATAGAGCAGTTGAATTCAAACTCAATCTTCGCAAGTACAGAATCCCAAGTCCCAAAAGATTTGACCTGCTCCCTCAACATGTTCCCCAAGGTGTGATTCACCACTTCTGTCTGGCCATCCGTCTGTGGATGGTATGGACTGCTAAACTTCAGCGTAGTCTCCATGCGCCTCCAAAGCTCTCGCCAAAAATGGCTCATGAATTTAGTATCCCGATCAGACAAGATACTCCTTGGCAACCCAAATCTCCGCACCACATCTCCAAAGTACAAGTCGACAATTTTGCTCTCATCCATGGAATTCTTGCAAGTAATGAAGATAGCCATCTTGTTGAACCTATCCACCACGACCATGATGCTGTCAAACCCCTTATGCGTTCGCGGCAAACCCAATATGAAATCCATTGACACATCCGTCCATGGCTCTTCCAAAATAGGTAAAGGTGTATAAAGACCCTGATTAGTGCCCCCTTCTTTCGACACTTGACAAACTCAACATCGCTTAACGTACTCCTGGGCACTCTTGTCAATTCCTGGCCAGTAAAATTTCTCCTTGATCAAGGCGACTATCTTGTCTTTGCCGAAGTGCCCTTGCGAGTGCAATTCCTGAACAATCAATAATCTCAACGATGTATCAAGAATACATAAATAGTTACCTCGGAAAAGATAGCCATCATGAAGCACATAGTCAAACCGTTCCTGCTGCTCTATGGCCTTCACAATACGATCAAAATCTGCATCATCCCGTAGCAGCGCTTTCAATCCCAAGGTGACAACCCGCATCATGTTAAGCGATGACCGTCGGGTACTCAATGCATCAGCCACCTTATTCGTGATGCTTGACTTGTGTTTCAAGGTGAATGTGAACTCCTGAAGCACTGACACCCATTTGGCATGTCTATCACTAAGTCGATGCAGCCCTTGAAGAAACTTCAAAGCCTGGTGGTTAGAGTACAACACAAACTCCCGTTGTATCAAATAATGCCGCCAATGTTGAAGAGCTCGGACTATGGCATAGAACTCGACATCATAAGTTGAATAGTTCAACTTTGGTAGTCCAAGATTTTCTTTGAAATAGGCTACTAGCAGTCCCTCTTGGCTTAGAACCGCTCCTATGCCCACCTTCGAAGCATTACAATCCACTTCGAATACCATATAAAAATTCGACAGGGCAAGTACTGGGGCACTCGTCAGCTTTGCCTTTATCACATCAAATGCCTCTGTCCATTCAAACACCTTGGCGTTGTAAAGATCAGTAAGGGGTGCCATCAACACACTGAAATCCCTGATAAACCGCCGATAAAAACTCGCTAATCCATGAAAAGACCAAACCTTTGTTGCATTCTTTGGTACTGGCCGGTCACGAATCGTCTGAATCTTAGCATCATCCGGCTGAATTCCACTTGCTGAAACCACATATCCCAAAAATACAATCTTGTCGACCATCCAACTGCATTTCATCCGATTAATAAACAAACTGTGATCTCGCAAGGTAACTAAAATTAGTCGTAGGTGCTACAGATGTTCTTCCCTCTCCCGACTATACACAAGTATATCATCAAAGTAAACTACCACAAAATCATTGAGGAAAGGACGCAGTACCTGATTCATGACCCTCATGAATGTGCTGGGCGCATTCGAGAGACCGAAAGGCATTACCAGCCACTCGAAGAGCCTGTCCTTCATCTTGAAAGCAATCTTCCACTCATCTCCAGATTTGATTCAGAGTTGATAGTAACCACTTTTCAAGTCTATCTTTGAAAAGATAGTCGCTCCACTGAGCTAGTCCAACATGTCATCTAATCGTGGAATCGGAAATCGATACTTGATCGTAATACAATTGATGGCACGGCTGTCCACGCACATCCTCCATGTGCCATCCTTCTTCGGTACTAACAAAGTAGGCACCGCACAGGGACTAATGCTCTCCCGGATAAATCTTCTATCAAGTAACTTCGTAACTTGTCGCTTCAGCTCCTCATGTTGCTGTGGGGACATTCGATAATTCGTTTTGTTCGGAAGGATAAAACCCGGCATTAGATCTATCCGATGCTGGATATCTCTCAACGAAAGCAACCCAACTGGTAATTCTTCTGGCAACAAGTCTGCAAATTCAGTCAACAACTCTTGAACCTGTTCTGGAATCTCCAACTCGGCCTCGCTGCTGTCTGATGTCAACAAGTCAGTCGCAACTACAGCAAAACAAAACTCGGACTCAGTTACCTCTTCTTCGAATTCCTTCCATGGCATTCAGATAATTGTCTTCTTATTATCAACCATTCCTTCTCGCATGGGCTGAAGTACCACTTTCTTTGGCCCCCGGTTGATAGTATGACAGTGTGTGAATCCATCATACGTCACATGATTGTCATATTGCCATGGCCTACCGAGTAGCAAATGAGAAGCATCCATCGGGACGACATCACAGTAGATGGTACTAGAATACTGAGGTCCAAATGAGAATTCCACCCAACATCGCTCTGAAACCCTGACCTCGGTATCATTTTTTAACCTCCCCAACGGTAAGGCATTGGATGAGGTTCCGTCTTCAACTGAAGCTTCTGCACTGCTGCTTGTGAGATTACATTCTCACAGCT
>JAOXNR010052215.1:0-17224 GCA_028571225.1 Parsonsia alboflavescens | reverse complement strand
GATTGGCAAGTTGAAGAACCTTGTAATGTATTCAAGTATGAAGACTTACATAGGGGATTAGAAGACATTGCAAGGTTCGAAATTGAATGAACGAGGCTGAAACTTTCAGCAAATGTGTTGAGACTTAGAAAGACTTTACAACATTGTTTGAAGCACAACCGTCAATGGAGGCTGAACCAAGGAAAGAACTCAACATCAAGGAGGAGTGAACAAGCAAGGAATCAAGCCATTTGAAGCCTTGGACAGTAGACCGAAATTCTGCCCAGAAAATTCAGTTCTAGTCCTCTGTTTTTAAAGCCAAGTTATCTTGACTTTGGTTGGACTTTTTGACGCAAACGGAAATTATGGAAGGCCAATGATTCTTCCCATCTAATAAACTTCACTCGAAAGTTAGAGCAGGAAAAGAAATTCAAGAACAAAACGACAATGTTCCTAAAGAAACTCAGAAAGAGAATTCTTATTGAATAATGTCAAAATAACAAAAGAAGCCTCTTCAAAAGAGAAAATTGCCCTTAAATAACTTAATCAAAACCTAAACCTATTCGGAAAATTAAACCTAGTCTTATTCGGCAAAAAAATAATGAAATTACAAAAAAATAACCCTAAAAACAACAAATTATGAAAACACCCTAAAAACAAAGAAATGCCTGAAACTCTATCATGGAGACTCCGAATGGCCAAAAATGGCCCTACATCACAACATAGCAGTGATTATTGTTCGTTGGACAGTTACGAGTCACCTAGTCAAATTTGATCCCAATCCGAGCTCGGGCCAATCATCTCGGGAATCGTGCCCGACATCATCGAATAGGCCGAATCAGGCCCGTATTTCCTGCAGTCGCTTGGACCTACGTAGACTACCTGTCGTGGGCTTCACTGGTGTAACTGGCCCCTGTTCCACTTGGTCATTCTCCTTTTCGAGCTCTGTGTCAGGCTCCCCCTCTTCCGAAGTGTTTGTCCTCAAACTTGGATTGTCTCCATGGAAACGAGACAAATGTTGCACATTGAAAACGTTAGAGATACTAAGATCATCTGGCAGCTCGAATCTATAAGCATTAGCTCCCAACTTCTCCAAAATCTGACAAGGGCCAATCTTCCGATCTCTAAGAGTATGATACGTGCCCAACTGAAATCGTTCTTTTGTCAACATCATCCACACAAGGTCTCCAAGCTCAAATTGCACATCCTTGCGAGTCTGATCCATATGATCTTTGCAACTAGCATAGGCGTGTTCCAAGTTGGATTGAACGGTCGCATGAACTTGCTACAAATCAACCAGCCGCTTTTCAACTTTCTTGGAAACAGTACCGGAATCCGGTATTGCAAGATCAATCGGAGTCCATGATTTCCTGCCATATACAATCTAGAAGAATTGAATTAGAACACAATCTTGGGAAGAAGAGAACCCCATGTACCGAATGTCTTGACCTGCGCTTGGAGCATATTTCCCAACGTATGATTTTCTACTTCTATCTGCCCATCCGTCTGAGAATGATAGGGACTACTAAACTTCAATGTCGTCTCCAACTTCTTCCAAAGTTCTCGCCAGATATGGCTCATGAACTTATTGTCCCTGTTAGATAAAATGGTCCTGGGTAAGCCAAATCGCCTGACTACCTCGCCAAAGTATAAATCAGCTATTATGCTAGCATCCACAGTCAATTTACAAGCCATAAACATTTCCATTTTACTGAAATGGTCCACCACAACTAATACATTGTCAAATCCCCGCTGTGTCCATGGCAATCCTAACACGAAATCCATGGACACAACCGTCCAAGGCTCATTCGGAATCGGCAATGGAGTGTATAACCCTTGATTGTTGCTGCTCCCTTTTGATACTTGGCAATTCTGCATCTTTTCACAAAGTTCTGAGCATTTTTGTCAATACTAGGCCAATAGAATCGTTCCTTAATCAGTCCTGCTGTCTTATCCTTGCCGAGGTGACCTTGAGCATCCAATTTCTGGATTATTAAAAGGCATAATGATGTACCAGGAAAGTACAAGCAATTACCTCGGAAAAGATACCCATCATGGAGCATGAAATCGCTCCTTAGTTGCTGCTCCACATCTCGGACTACTTCTCCGAAGTCACCATCACTCCTCAAATCCTCACCCAAGCTTTCGAACCCCAAAGCGACAATCTTCATCATAGTAAGCAAGGAATGACGTCTACTCAAAGCATTCGCAACCTTATTCATAGCTCCCGATTTGTGCTTGAGAGTGAAAGTAAATTCTTGCAACACAGTTATCTACTTGGTATGTCAGTCATGAAGTTTATGCTGTCCCTAAAGAAACTTCAAAGCTTGATGGTCCGAATAGAGCACGAACTCCCTTTGAATGAGGTAATGTCACCAGTGTTGAAGTGCTCGTACAATAGCATAGAACTCAACATCATTAATTGAATAATTCAGTTTAGCTTCACCTAGTTTCTATCCGAAAAATGCAACAGGCCTTAATTCCTAGCTCAAGATAGCTCCAATTTCAACTTTTGAAGCGTCACAGTCAACCTCAAAGATCTTCTCGAAATTTGGTAATGCTAGCACAGATGCACTGGTAAGTTTTTCTTTAATCACCTCAAATGCTCGTTGTGCATCTTTTGTCCACACAAACTCCTTCGCATTATACAGATCCGTCAAAGGAGCCATGAGCACACTAAAATCCTTGATGAAATGCCTGTAGAAACTAGCCAACCCATGAAAGGACCTGACCTCCATAACACTTCATGGTATAGGCCATTCCCGGACAACCCGCACTTTTGCCTCTTCGAGATGAATTCCCTTTGCCAAAACTACAAACCTCAGAAAGAGTAGACTATCCGTAAACCAAACACACTTCTTACGGTTGGCATACAAGTTGTGCTACCTTAGTGTCACTAGAATCAGTTGCAAATACTGCAAGTGTTCATCCTCCGTCTGACTATACACCAATATGTCATTGAAATAAACCACGGTAAAACTATTCAAGAAATGTCGCAATACCTGATTCATGACTCTCATGAATGTGCTTGAAGCATTCGAGAGACCAAATGGCATAACGACCCATTCAAAAAGCCCATCTTTAGTTTTGAAAGTTGTCTTCCATTCATCTCCTTGCTTGATCCGTATCTGATGGTAGCCACTCTTCAAATCAATTTTTCAAAAAGACTCTTGCCTCGATAAGCTGGTCCAGCATATCATCAAGTCTTCAAATAGGGAAACGGTACCTAACCGTGATGCAGTTTATGGCTCGACTGTCGACGCATATCCTCCAACTACCATCCTTCTTTGGCACTAATAAAGCTGGTACAGTGCAAGGACTGATACTCTCTCGGATATACCCCTTGTCAAGCAACTCAATAACTTGGTGCCTCAATTCATCATGTTGCTATGGAGATAGTCCATAATGGGCTTTTTTCGGTAGAATGGATCCTAGAACTAAATTAATTTGATGTTGTATATCACACATGGGTGGTAGGCCAGGCGGCAATTCTTTCGGAAGCAAATCTTCAAATTCTTTCAGAACTCCTCTCACCCTTTCCAGCCCCGCAATTTAATCTTTCGTATTTGTCATGGTTGCTAACGTAGTCGACAATAAAGCAAAACAAACCTCGGCTTCCCCAACCTCTTCTTCGAACTCCTTACGCCACAAGCAAATGATGGTCTTCTTTCCCTCCGTAAAGCTATCTCGCATTGGTTGCAACATGACCTTCTTAGCTCCTCTATTAATTCTGTAGTAGTGAGTGAAACCATCATACGAAACCTTGTTCTCATATTGCCAAGGTCTGCTTAACAACAAATGCGCAGCATCTATAGGCACCACATCACAGTAAACAATACAGCTTTATTGCGGCCCAATCGAAAACTCCACTCTGCACCACTGATTTACTTGAACTTTCGTCTCCTTGTTCAACCACCCAAGCTTGTAAGGCTCGGTGTGGGGTTCTATTGGTAATTGCAGCTTTTGTACGTCTTCCTGCAAAATCACATTCTCACAGCTTCCCGTATCTATAATTACTCGGCAGACCTTGCCATTGATGGTGCAGCGGGTGTTGAATATGTTACGACGCTTCCAATCCTCATTGGCTTTAGGTGCTAAACACATTTGTCGTAAAACCAGGCAATCTTCTCGGACATCTTCCTGTGCAACCACACACTCCTTGCCTTCTTCTGCTAACTCAACAACAACTTCCTCTCCTACAAATTCCCCTTCTGCGCCATCTTGGATCAACAACTAAGATCGAACCCGAGGACACTAGTAGGCATAATGTCCTGTCAACTGACAACGATGACAAACAACATTCACCTTATTGGTTGGAGGACGGTTTTGAACTTGCCCCAATCCCTGATTTGGTTGCATTGTTGTTCGCCCCTGTTGAGTAGATGAATTAAAAGCTTTGAACGAAGAACTTGCCACCGTCGTGTTTCGGGGAGGGCCGGAAAACCCTCTGTCGAATGTTGTACCTCTTCCACCAGCCCTAGCCAAGCTCCTTTCCACCACTTAGCCTTTGTTTGCTCGTCGGTGATATTCATGAAGGTGTGTACCCGTAGGGCATCTTGAATTGTTGGTCGAAGGCCATGCAAGTAACGTGCCACACGCAACTCTTGCATCTCACGAAGCTGGTTCCTGGCAACCATCCGATAGAATTCCAACGTGTACACCTCAGCATTACTCGCACCCTGCATCAAACTCTGCAAATTCTGAAGAAGTGTCTAACGATATTTGAAAGGCAAAAACTCTTGACGCATCTCCCTTTTCAGCTCAGACCAGTCATCCATGACAGGAAGACGGTCCAAATAGCACTGATATCGAAAGGATTGCCACCACACCGTAGCCCTGTCCTTAAACCGAATTGCAACCAATGCTTCCTTCTTGTAGGCCGGGACCTCTTTTAAAGTGAAGATTTCATCCACAGTACAAATCCAATCCAGAAATTCTTCTGGTGCCAAACTTCCAATAAATTCAGGAACTTCCAACTTGAACCCTGCATCCCATCGTGGTACATATGGTTGGCCATCGAAAACCCTAGGAGGCTAATTTTCGCTGAAAACCCTAGGCAGTTGTTCTCTCGCTAGCAGTTCGAATTCCTCATCAACGCTGGCCCCTTGTACCTCTTGCCTTCCGGCAGGTTCTTGTTGTGCAGGTCATTCGTTCACTACCAACTGTTGCATTATCTGGTTCAAAGTCTACCTTTGTTGATTCTGATTCTCCAAAATCTGTTGCATGGCTCGATCACGATCTTCCCTTCCTTTAGCTTGTGATTCTCTACCTTTACGCAGTTCTTCCAAAATCGCAGCTACTGTTTGATCTACATTCCCTCCCGACATCTCGGATCTTTGCTCTGATACTGATTGACGCAAACAGAAATTAAGGAAGGCTAATGATTCTTCCCTGTAATAAACTTTCCTCGAAAGTTGTCACTGGAATGGAAATTCAACAACAAAATGACAATGTTCCTGAAGAAACTCAGAAAGAGAATTCTTATTGAATAATGTCAAAATGACAAAAGCTACCTCTTCAAAAGAGAAAATCGCCCTTAAATAACCTAATCAAAACCTAAACCTATTTGGAAAATTAAACCTAGTCTTATTCGAAAAAAAATAATGAAATTACAGAAAAAAATACCCCTAAAAACAACAAATTATGAAAACGCACCTAAAAAACACAGAAACACCCAAAACTCCATCAAGATGACTCCGGATGGCCGAAAAATTCCCTGCATCAGAGCTTAGCAGTGACGATTGTCCATTGGACCAATCGGGCCAATTGTCTAGGGAATCGTGCCCGACATCATTAAACAGGTCAAATCAAACCCGTATTCCCTGCAGTCGCTTGGACCTACGCAGACTAGTCATCATGGGCTTGGCTGGTTTAACTGGTACCTGTTCCCCTTGATCATGCACCTTATCCAGCTCTGTATCACTTTTCCACTTATTGTTAGCTGCTATCTTTATGTTCTGAGCTCGATTAAGAGGCCTAATTAAGTCCCTAATCATGTTTGGAGCTGAGCCTATAAATTGTCCATCATTTGTATTGAATTAGAACAATTAACTTGACAAACACTTTTCCGAAATGTGATTGAGTTCCAAATGGATTCAAATGGTTCCTTGACCGAGAGTTCACTAAGGCTCTTCTAGGGTTCTTAGTAAAACTTTAGGGTTTATCAATACTTGGCTAGGGTAATTGATTTGGGTTGAAGAAATTCAAACTAATAGATCATATTGGAAGAAAAGCATGGTCATTAGTAGCTAGCTTGAATCTTTTGTTGAAGTCTTGGGCAAAATTTTAGATTATGAGTGACCTTGGGTTTGGATAGATGGATGTTAAAATTCCAGCCATAATTCAAGAATCACATCATGTAATTGCCACCATTTTTGTTGCCTCCTGACCGAAGTCGGCTGCGTCCTGATCAGGCGTCGGTTTCTCTCTGCCCAGCCATAATGGTTGCCACTTTCACCCTTTGTTCCATGCTTTGTCTTGCTTTCAATTTGCACTCTTTTTGGACTTGAACCAGGTCTTTTAGGTACCTTCAAGTTCTTCAAATGACAATTCAATGTTGGAAACATGGAACAACTTCTTGCTTGGTTCAACTTGATGAAGTGTTGATCTTACCTTAGAGGTTGCTTTGGAAGTTTTTGTGTCTCTTTCTGTCAGGTACCATTCAAGAGCTACCTTCCTGTCTCCTTCCAAAGTTATCCAGCTCTCTTCGAGTTGAATCCTAATAAAGTAATTCAAGAGGGAGATCTGCTTTTATTTCCTTGGTTCCTTTTCTTCCCAAAATTGCATTGTAGGTTCCTGATTCATCAACTATCAACCAATCCATGATCTCTTTAATTCCTTGACCAATCACATAAACTGTAGTTAGGACCTCAAAATCCCCTCAGCTTAGGCTGTGCTTCCACTAAAACTGGTCAAGGTTGTGTCCGTTCTCAACAACGAGCTCTTGTCAATCCCCATTTAGTTAAATGCCTTTTTTTATAAAACATTAACTTCACTCCCTATCTCCATAAGAATTTTACGACCTATGAACTCCCCCATCTAAAGTGACACAGTGAGGAGTTTTTGCATCTGTTCCACAAGCTCTTTTTGACCTTCTCTCAATGGCATTAATTTCCCTCACTGGAGGTCATTCATTGGTCCGTGCAAGTGGTGGATTGACGGGACCTATAGCTTTTTCCAAGAGTTCCTACAAATGACCTTCTTTGATTAGCTTTTCTATCTATCTCCCGAGGTTGAAGCAATCTTCTGTAATTTGACCATGATATTTATGGTAATGAAAAAACTTGGCCATGTCCCTCTTTGCCATCCGAGTCTTATGGGGTCATGGGGGTCTCAGATGTCATTTCTTCTCCATGATGAAGAAAACTTTAGCTTGCTATCAACGGAGTTATTACAAGGTTGGGAATTGACTTTCACTTCTTCTCAGAAGGTCCTACTTTTGAATGCAAGTTCCTCCTATCTCTCTTGTTTGTTTGTGGACTCTTTAGGTGCCCTTTGGTTTCTTTTTCCATGGTTGGGGTGAAACCAGTGATTTTCTTCTGTACTACAGTTTCTTCTTCCTTTATAAGCTTTTCCAGAAGTGTTTTTGCTGGTCCTTGATAGATTTTACTTGCTCTTCTGCCAGTCGAAGGGCTATGGGCCCCCCTAGCAATCCTTGTTTGAATACTATGATGTAGATGGCATCATTTTTCTATTCAATCTCCACAGCTTTGTCTTTAAAGCGACTGTAATAGCTCCTGATGCTTTCACCAACCTTTTATCTGATGTTTAAGAGGTTGTTAATGTAATTTTCACCTTTTCTACTACTCTGGTTGATTTTAATTAAGATCTCCTCAAGCTGTGCCCTGCTCAAAATGCTGCCTTTCGTCAAGCCTTTGAACAAGGATTGTGCCTTCTTGATCAGCGTACATTGAAAAGCATGACACCTGACGTGATCACGGTATTCAAAAATTTCCATGTATGAGAATTACTCATTGATGTGTAACTAAGGCTTAGTAGTCCTATTATATTTCACAGTTACTTGAGATGCCTTAAATCTGGAAGGCATCTGAGTTGTTCTTACACTATGTACAGAGGATGATGGTTCAAACAAGTCCATGTTGCTTCGTATCTCTAGTTCACCATCTCCATTATGATTTGCATGAAGAGCTAAAAGGCTTCGAGTGCCCATATCATTACCAAAAGACTGAAAAATTCTATGCAAAACTCGTAGCTACTAAAGGCTTATCCATTTCCTGCAAAATCAAATCGAGTAAACTAATTCCTTCTTATGTAGAGAAACAAGATTTACTATTATCTTGTCCTCCATGAATGTAGATGTATGTATGTATATATTTATACTATTTTTTTGGGATGTGCCCCATTACACTGTGCGAAGGGGCCGAAATGACATCGTTTTTGCGTCGAGCATTTCTTTTTTTTTTTTTTTTGCAATCAAAACGACGTTGTTGCAACGCCGTTGCACAGTGTGATGGAGCACATAGCAGAAGTTTCTTATATATATATATATATGGTTGATGGCGTAAATTGGTACGTATTGAATAAACCTGACACAAATAAACCCAAATTCCAACCCAAATAAAAAAGATCTAATTTGATACCGTTAAAGATAAGTTAGCGACCTCTTAAGTAGTTGACCTTGTACATCACTGAATTATAGCGAGCTTGGAAAAGGTCTTAGTAGACCCTAACATTTGAAACAGTGAGCTCCAATCCATCTCATAAATCTTCCATTTCACAATTAAGTATCTACAACACTTGATATATATGATATGACTTAGATTTCTTGTCGCGACCTTCGAGACTCACTGGAAGGTCGCGAAGATGATTTATAAATTAGTAACGAGCTCGTAGCTCATACACCAAAGACGTGCATGACAAGATGTCTTCTATTATGGAATCTTCGCAATTCTAGGAGCAATTGGTGGAATATGAACTCATAGTTATTCGAAATGTCTACTTTCATGTAATTGAGATTCACTCCAACAAGGCAACTCTGCCTAAATAGTAACTTATTATTCGATATACATATCAGATTACAGAAGTGGAATTAATTCAATTTAAATGTCATCGAATACAAACATTGGCCTCGAAGTTGCCATCAAGGAGACAGCCCACTCCAATAATCTAATCCTTTTCTATTTGTGAACATAGGAGCAATCACGGTTCGGGGTGACCTAGAGTTCATTTCCGAGCTGCATCATTTCTAGTGCTGTTTGTGGGAAGGAAATACTCTAATAAAAAATTTTCCCCCAAGCATTTAGAAACTAATAGAAATTGTGATGCCACGGTCACAAACAACACGGCTGCAGCCGCCACGTGAAGGCTGACCACTAGGAGGAATGCAATTACGAACTGGACAAACAAATCTAGAGGATCCAATTCATGGAGAAAATAACAACAATATAACCCGTCTGGTTGATTCGACATTACCTCCAAGACCAGCACGATCTGGACCTTCTGAAGGAGTCCTGGTTGATAATCATCCTGGATAAGGAGAGATAGAGCAAAGACATCAAAATCCAAACAATGTCAACAATGCTCCTAGACCCCAGAGATGTAATCGAAACCTTGTCTCCGTTCCAGCCAACCTCTTGGAATGCATGGTGGTAGCATTGGAAGGAATATCAGCCAACTGGGCAAAGTCCAACACCATCCCAGATTGAAACACAACGACTTGGAAATTCAAGGCAGCCGAATAACATTCAATTGGATCCACCCTCTGCCCCAAAGGTAAGAAGCGACTTTCCACAGGGAGGAGCTCGTGGGGTAAGGATCTAAGAAGGAG
This sequence comes from Parsonsia alboflavescens, assembly GCA_028571225.1. Classification (NCBI taxonomy): domain Eukaryota; kingdom Viridiplantae; phylum Streptophyta; class Magnoliopsida; order Gentianales; family Apocynaceae; genus Parsonsia; species Parsonsia alboflavescens. Next base: position 7,458 of record JAOXNR010052215.1, on the reverse strand, counting down.
GCGACATAGAAACAGCACCACCGGTAACCAACCTTAGAGAAACTCTAGGCAATGGTTGTAGTTATGAACTGCGAGATAAACTCAATTGAGCAGCAATTTCTTGCAGTCAACGACAAGTAACAAGCCCAGACGAGTAGGGGACATAACTAAGAATTCCTCTTGGAGAAAGGATATTTAATAGGCAAAACCTGATCCAAAGAACATGCTATTATATATGCCCAAAGACCATATGATGATTTCCTTAGTTGTCTTAACTTTGTATCATGATGGTATTTATATCATTATATAATTTACTTTTATATCCTTGTTTCATTTAATAAATTATGTAATGCCCTTAGAATAGTTTATTCTATTCTTAAAATGTCCTTAGTCAAGTGTTATTGAGATTAGGATATTAATAACAAGGTGAGACTAGTATGTGCTGATTGATGGCAGTTGTCATGGATATAAGATATCAAATCATGATATAAGATTGCATACTTAGATATTGTCGAACGTCACTTTTAACTAAGTGGACAATAAAGGTATGGAATGAGTATGTCCTAATTTGTCAATCTTATATCACAAAAGAGTGATGTCTAGCATTCTTGGTTGAGTGAGATTATGAAATGCATGTCCATGCCCGAATAAGTAGATATGAGATATTTGTCTAATTCGGTTTAGTTAATCTACTCGTTGCTAAGAATTGAGATACGAAACTTTATGAGTATGACACGTTCCATGACTTGTGTTCAATTACGACTTCCTAGACAAAGAGATTAAGACATGTTATTTTTATCACGAGAGGTTTTATCTTGTCAACGACATTCTCATTCATTGGATTGCAATCATGTGTTGCCTGACACCTCTTATTATACATGACATTAAATATCGTTTATGTCAAATGCCAGTTTTACAGGACCTTTTGGGTCACACATTCGGAGCGTATCACTTAATGGGTAATATCTCATTTGGGACCCAAACGTAATTAGCTAAAGTTGTTTAGGCTAATTCACGAATAGGAATTAACATAAAATATCACGAAGAGTTTATTATGTGATCGAATTGTACCAGGACAAACCTTTTTAATTCAATTACTCTCTAAAAGGCTACTCATTTGAATTCAAATTAGAATTCAAAATGAGATTGATTTATCAAGAAAACTTCTTATCACAAAGTCTTCTGGAGTTTTTCATATTTTTTACGCCTCTCTTTTTCTGATCAGTTGTTCTTCTATCAGAGTGTCTATCTAGAGAAATACATAACATTTTTAGTGATTTTAAAAAGGAAAACAATATAAAAATACTAACACGATTAAATCTAGCAATTCAATCGTGTCAGGTCCCTCTGCTTAATTTGTGTGATGATCTAAGGGCAATCGTTCGTGTGGACAAAGTATAGGCAAAGTTCGGGGAACTTTGCCGGTGATCGCAAATGACTATTCTATTAATCATCTTTTGTCTAATATTAAAAAAAGGTATTGACTGACCCTCCCTAGGATTCCCTTCGTTCGATACTTGGAGGAGGTCTGTTTGTGGCTTTCCTTCATAGGCAAGGAAGCACAGGGCTAGACCTGAATGCACTACGGAGAGTGACACTCCTGAAAATCATGAAGGAAATGAAGACCAAGAAATTTAAAGTAATGTGGACCTTTCCGAAACATCACCATTTGTCCACAACATTAGGACGAATACCTCCAGGATTTAAAGCACCACATGTCGAGGAGAAATATGATGGCACACGCGAACCTTTGCAACACATTGCCAAGTACGTTTCTTATATAGAGATGTTTGACTACCCTGACCATGTCAAGTGTCGAGGTTTTTGATCCACACTGACCAAGAAAGCACAATCATGGTTCAAAAATATTCCAGTGGCAAGCATCTAGAGTTGGACCTAGCTAAAAGAGTTATTTCTGAAAAACTATCAAAGTAGCAAGAAGTGCGAGAAAGACATCAGGGACCTCTTCAACATTAGACAGAAGGTCAGTCAAAGCACCAGGAGTTACTACAGTCGATTCAATGATGAAGTGGTGGAAATTGAGCAGAAGAATGATGTAATCTACATCATTACATTTAAGTAGGGATTGCAAGGTGGGTATCTGACTCTTAGGCTGGTAGAGGAAAAAGTGAAGACCATCAAGGAGCTGAAAACACTAATGGAAAAATTAATCAAAGCAAAGGAGACAGCAGTGGATAGAAGATTCTTGGTTTCACCCCAACCACAAAAAAGGAAACCAACGGGTGCTCTAAAAGTCTGCAAATGTCCAAGCAGGACAGGAACAATTAACATTCAAAGGGAGGACAGTCGAAAAAGAAGAAGAAGACAATTCTCCACTTGGTGACTGCCCCTCTGATAGCCTCGAGGACAGAAATGTTAGTGGTCATGGTAAAGAAAGGTCTCCTGAAGCCACCAAGACCTCTCAAGACCCCATTGGGAAAGAGAGACATGACTCAGTTTTGCCATTATCATAAGGACCACGGTCATCTCATCGAGGATTGTCTTGACCTCAAGCGAGAAATTGAGAGATTAATTAAAGAAGGCCACTTGCAAGAGTTCCTAGCCAAGAATGTAGGTCTTGCAAACCCACCACCTGCAGCAACCAATCAGCAATGACCTCCAGTAAGAGAGATCAATGCGATTGACAGGAGGTCAAAGTGTGCTCGAGGAGCAGATGCTGACCCCCTCAGTATCTTTCCAAATTGGAGAATTTTTTGTTAGAAAAATCTTAGTAGATATTGGGAGTGCAGTGAATGACCTATATAAAAGGGCAATTGATCAAATGGAAATAGACAAGAGCTCGCCACTAAAGTCAAATACAACTTTGACAACCTTTAACTGCAGCACAACCTATGCTGATGGAATTTTATGAGCTCCAACTGCAGTAAATGTAAATGGCAAAGGAGTTACAAAAATCATGGACTAGTTAGTGGTAGATACACTAGGAACGGATAATGCAATTCTTAGAAGGAAGGGTGTCATAGACCTGAAGGCTGAAATCTGCTAATTGAACTATTGCGTGAGAATTCAGGTTGTGACACCTGGATTACCTTGGAAGGTGACAAGAGCATTTAGAATGCTACCTCGCTAAAGGGGATGCAAAAACCACAGAAGTAACCTCAAAGGTAGATCTACTTACCACTAGATGATGAAAAATCCAAAATCCAAGTAGCTAGCAAGGGAGTAAAAATCATTCTCAATCTCAAATTGGTCGAGAAAGGAATAAAGATAGGAGAGTTTTTGCCTTCCAAGATCAAAGGAAAATTGGTTAATTCTCACTCAAAAAGTATTTAATTTCTTTTGCCTAGCAACCTACTGTAGATAGAGAAATAGCAGAGCACAAGGTTGGTCTTAGACTGGAAGTCAAACCTGTCAAATAAAAGAAGAGGACCTTTGCTCCGGAAAGAAACGAGGTCCTAGCTTGAGAAATCCAAGCTCTTCTCGATGCTAGAATCTTAAAGGAGGTCGTGTACCCTAAATGGCTTTCCAACCCAGTGGTCATGCCAAAGAAAGAAGGGACACGGAGGATGTGTGTAGACTTCACTACACTCAATAAGTATTGCTAGAAGGACTCATACCCACTTCCATGCATTGACCAGATGGTTGATTCAATAGCCGGATATCAATAGCTTTGTTCCTTGGATGCTTACAAACGATACCATCAGATCCCAATCGTTTCACCAAGACCCAAAGAAGAACTTCTAATGTACCTTATTGTAACCGAGAAAGCTGTAAGCTCAATAATTTTAGTAGAAAGGTCAAGTTTTCAATTTCCTGTTAATTATGTAAGTCGTCTCTTATGGGGTCCAGAAATTAGATATCTTGACCTCGAAAAGTTTCTATACCTCATTGTTATTACATCAACAAAACTTAAGCCCTATTTTGAATCTTACCTAATCAACGTATTGACAAATTTATAAAATAAAGCAAGCATTGGCAAAACCCGAGGCATTAGGTAGGATGATGAAGTGGTTGCTCGAGTTCTCTTGGTACCAAATTGATTTCGAGCCAAGAAAAGCCATCATGATCCCAAGATGTCTCAGACTTTATGGAAGAGTGTACAAGAGTTCCACTAGAGCTCGTTGATACTTGTGAAACTAATATGTGGACCATGTACAGAGATGGCTCCATCGAAAAAGAAAATTCAAGTGGGCAAATTATATTGATCAGCCTTGAGGGAGTGAGAAGCTCTTACTCTGTGAACTATAACTTCCTTACCTGGAATAATAAATCCAAGTATGAAGCTCTCTTAGTAGGTCTAAGATTCATAAGAGCTTTAAAAGTTTAAAAATTGCAATCAAAAACAGATTCGCAGGTCATTGCCAGCCAGGTTGCTGGAACTTATAAGGCCAAGGAAGAAATATGATTAAATATCTCAAACAAGTAAGAGATATAACATCAAGGCTTCAATACTTCCTCATTGAACAAATCCCTAGAGAGCAAAATACGGAACCTTATACACTATCTAAGGTCTATCGAGGGCTTGCAGGTACCAAAGCAGAGCTCTTGATTGAACAATTGTATTCTCCAAGCATAGATCAAGAAGAGAACTTAATCATAGAAGACCAATCAGATAGGAGATACCCCATTTATAATTCCTCAAGGACGGAGAGCTCCCAGGAGTTGCAAAAGAAGCTTGCCGAATTAGAAAATGGACACCTCGCTACGTCTTGATAGGAGATGATGAAGTATACAGAAGGTCGTATACATGGCCATTACTCAAATGTTTGAGCAAAGCTGAAGGAGAATACGTCATTGAACAAACACATAGTGGAATATGTGGATTACACATAGGAGCCAAGACAATAGCAAAGAATATATTGATGAACGGTTACTATCAGCCTTCCATGGTCTCAGACATCAAGAAGGTCATCCAAAAATGCACAAGTTGCCAATTACATGGAAACAGTTCAAATGTACCTCCGAGCAGATACAAGCCTATTAGTACTTCAGTTCCTTTTAACATATGGGGAAGCGACATACTAGGACTCTTTCCAAAAGGAGTGCGGGGTGTTCAATTCCTGATAGTAGCTGTAGAATACTTCACAAGATGGGTTGAAGTAGAGCCCATGGCAGATATGTCTTCACCGAAAGTACAATCCTTTGTCTGGAGGAACAGTGTGTGCAAATTTGGAATTCCATGAGCTATTATCTCAAATAATAGAAGGCAATTTGTTGGTCACCCTTTCAAGACCTTTTGTGAAAATCTGAATATGGAGCAAAGATTCACTGTAGTGGCTCATCCCCAAGCAAATGGACTTGCTGAGGTCACAAATAGAACAATTTTGGCAAGGCTCAAGAAAAGGCTCACCGAGCTAGAGAAGGAAGGTCGAAAGCCTTATTGGCCAGAAGAAATTCCAAGTATACTATGATTTTACAGGACTACACAAAGAAAAGCTACTAGAGAAATACTTTATAATCTATGTTTTGGTACAGTAGCAGTGCTACCATTGGAGGTCGGAATGCAGTCTTTGAGATTAACTAATTACAATTCAGTCTCATTCGAGGGGGAGAGAAGGGTAGACCTAGATCTCTTTGAAGAAGCTAGAAACAAAGCCATGGAAGCTGACAAAAGGTACAAGAAGCAAGTTACAAATATTTTCAACAAAAAGTCAAAGAAAAGCACTTTGCAGTGGGAGATATGGTTCTCAAAAAGTCAGATGTTGGGAAACAAGGACAATTAACAAAGTTACAAGAAAGCTAGGATGGACCTTATGTAGTTCGAGAAGTTCACAAAGGTGGAAATCATAAGCTCGTTGATCTTTGGTAGGCAGCTTCGAAGACCTTGGAATGCTTGTCAACTAAAGAAGTTCTATGCCAAAGTCCTACCAAGCTATATAAGCCCACTAATTAGTCCCAACAACCTATCTAGCAACCTACTCAAATTCCTGTTTCATAAGTTCACTTCAAGCCTCGAGGACTTAAATAAATTCTAGCCTCACGAAGCTCTCTATGGCCTTGAAAGATACCATTCTTTCCCTACTTGTCCAACTTCAAGTGTTGTCAAGTTTTATTTATACAAGCATTCTCTACCTATAAAATTGTGAAGTATCGAGACAAATGGGAAACAAAGCAAGTGACTAGATGATCCATCAAAGGCATATATATGTGGATATAAAAAAATCAACGCCACAAATAGACCTCTTTGAGTAGTAAATATATAAAGCAAAAGGAACAAAGGAGCTCAAAATGAGCATTGTACCTATGATGGATATCAAGGAGCTATCAAGACATTAGATAACTCATGGAAGCTACCATATGAGAAGAAGAGAACATTCAAGTTCAAATCTAAAGAAGATGGAGTTAGAGCTTCAAGGAGAGATGCAATGAATGGATTAAAGATTCAAGCATATAAAGACTTATACTTCAAGTATAAGAATAATACTTTGAAGATGAAAGAAGCATGGATCACATTTGTACAAAGGAGAGAAGGAATGCTTGACTTCCCAACAATCTTCGAAGAACAACCACTAATGGATGAAGAGCAACCAAAGAAGGAATTCAACTTGTGGATGATAGAAGACATGAATGAGGAGTGTACAATCATGGAACAAGCCCATGGGAGCTTTGGTAATCAAGTTGAAAAGCCTTGGAATGCTTGGGAAGAAGTTAGCATGGTGCAAAGTGAGTGTGGCGTGGAGATGGCATGAGCAAAGCACCATCCGATGTTCTACAGTGAACCAGTCGGAGTTGCATCCAGTGCTGGTCCCAAATTGATCAGTCTCCGTATAGCCTTTCCCGCTGTTTCACCTCAATGCGATCTTGACTCTTCTTGGACAATTCCACTTGTTTTTAATGACTTTTCTTTGTGTTTTAAGCTTGTTCAGATGGCTAGACAAGTCTCTAATCATTCTTAATGCTTCTTAGTGTTGAGACTATAAATAGTCTCTTTTGTAATAGTTAGACAGCCAACTTATTCTACAAACACATTTCAAATAATTGACAAAATCCTTTTGGATCAAATACAACTTTTCTTGATTGGTCATCTAATGGCTCTTCTGGGGTTCTTATTGAAACTCTAGAGATCTTCAATACTTGGCTAGAGTAATTGAGTTGAATTGGGAATCCAATCCATTAGACCAAATTGTGGGACATTATGGTTAATGGTTCTAGCTTGAACCTCTTGCATGAAGTCTTGGGTTGATCTCAAATTGGTTGTTCTGATTTTTGATTGAAGAAGGAAGGGTTTCTTTCAAATTTGAGATCACATCATCATTTTGGTATCAGAGCCTAGGTTTTCATCAAATTTTTTGCCTATCTTTAATTTCTTTCTTGTTTAGTGTATAGATCTTATTTGTTTCTTTGAAAATCTGAGATCTATGATTGTTTTTGTGTTTGTTCTTTTACATTAATCCTACTTCTTCTCTTGTGATCCATCGTTAATTGTGAAATTGTGTCCAAGAACAAAAATCAAGCCCAAATCAATTTGTTTGGTGATTCTACTTCTTCTACCATGTCTACAAAAATAGAACCCCCCCC
>JAOXNR010052214.1:0-17225 GCA_028571225.1 Parsonsia alboflavescens | reverse complement strand
CGTGATGGTTGGTACAATCGAGAGGCTGTGTGCCGTAAAAAGTGGTTTCTGAGGTACTTCAGGTTGTCACGATCCTTCTGTACCTTGTGTTAGGATAAGGATTATTTTGCCTATTTCCCACAAAATTGACCTCTTCAGAATTATTAGGACATTGGAAGCTATTATGATTATCACAACAGATTTCACAAACAACTAAAATATGAGAAGGGTTAGAGGAACCTAAAGGGTTACCTTTTCCTTCTACCACATCCTTTCTTAGGGCTGCTAATTCTGTTGCTATCTTAGTAATAGCATCAACTTCCAACATACATGCAGTTCAGGTTGAGCTTTCATCTGTGTACCATAGTTAGTCGCCTGAGGATGTGTCTTCAATGATCTTCTACGCATCCTTAGTATCCTTAATCAATATGTTCTATCTGGGTTAGACCTTTAAAGAAACTTTCCAATTGCAGCCATTCTAGAATCTGATGATGAGGACACTTTTTCATCATTCCCTTAAAGCGTTCCCAAGCCCTGTACAAAGATTCTTGCTTTTGCTGCTTAAAATTCTAGATTTCGTTTCTTAATTGTGCAATTTTAGCAGGTGGGAAAAACATAGCCAAAAAACAAATTCATCAGTTCATCCCAAGTAGCAATAGATTCATAAAGTAAACCATCCAACCAATCTGTACTTGCTAGCTAATTTGCACACTCAAGTATATGTATCGTTAACAAGTAATAAAGTAATCAAACGAGTATCATCCCACATAGAGTTTATGAAAAAAAAATTAAGACCAATCACTAACAAACAACTTTCTTCCAAGTCAAAGGAATCAAAAGGTTGAATTTTTGAGATTGAAAACTAAAACAAAGCAGTAAAAATATTTTAGAAAAAAAATTAATAGATAAAAAGCCTAGGATTACAATTTCATCAAAGACAAATTAAAGCGAGAAAAATCCTTTTCAACAAATAATAATTATGCAAATTGATTAACCATGACACATATATTCCTTTAATTTTCTTTCAAGATATTTAAGAACTTACCCAATCAATTACAAAAGGTATATGTCTATGCCAATGCAAAAAGAATGAGTAGATGAAGAACAAGTCACAATATGGTTACCCAAGGTAATTATTTATATGTCTATCCTAATTACGAATAAACTTAACTCATTACAAATCAATTCTAACAAATGTTATTTGTTCATAGACCCAAAAACCAAAGTCCTCTTTCAATTCCTAAAGGTTTTGTCAAATAAAAAGATGGCCAATCTTCTTAACAAATAAAACATGAACAAATAAATCAATCAAGTATAATCACCATATGACGAAATACGATTTAGCTCAAATAAATTGACTAGGAATCCATTGCAATCCTAGAACAAATAAGCTAACTACTCATCATCATCTCAAAACAATAAAAGATAAAAAGAGAGAATAAGAACCATGAGAGATGATATGAGATTATTATTATTGTCTTGAAAACTAACCTATTTATCGATAACTAAGATACTAATACTAAACTAATTATTACAAAAGAAGTAATTTCCTAATAAGAATAGGAAGTAGTTTTCCCCTTTGACTTTGTCTGCTAGAATTTTGAATTTAAGCAACTTGCAATCCTTCTCCTTCTTGACTTCTAATTCCTCCAAGAATTGTCCAAATAGTCTTATTCTTGAACTAGGATTCTTCTTTCCCCTTGAATTCCTCTTTTGCCCTTTTGCAATCCTTTGTCATAAAAATTCATACAATCAAAGAAATAAATATGGGAGTAAAAATATTCCACAAAATGGCATAAAAAAACTAGAATTATCAATAAATAATTCATTAAAAATCATATAAAACTAGTTATTTTATTGCCTTATCACCTTTATTTCCATTTTGACCGCATTTTCTCTGATTTACCTATTGATATATTAGAATTAATTGTCTCTAAATTATCCCAAAGGATCGTGACAACCTGAAATACCTCAAAACCATTAGTATGTTATAATTAGGAGAAAGCTGTTAGGACATATGAACAACATAAAAATTACTACTATAAAGAATTTTTTTTACTCCAGATGGCTTTACTAACCATTCAAGATGTTGTTCATAGGACTTAACAACTTTATCCTAGTTATGACATACTAATTGAAAAGATTGTCTATCAACAATAAACAATTTAGAGGCAATTAATTCTAATATATCAATAGGTAAATCAGAGAAATTTTATCTCTATATTATCTATAGTGAAATTGGCTCTTGGATAGTGGCTCCGATACCAAAATAGGATTTTAGATCTTGCTGATTCAAAATCATTATGTTTCTTGTCTTATTATCTTGTTTTATTATCAAATTTGTAATATCAATACTAACAAATATTATATCAATGTTTATCATTTATAAAAATTAAGTAGACTAAATTTTAAATAAATAAAATCTCTATTTTCATTATCTACTTTTCCATTAATAAATTCTTTATAGTAGTCATTTTTATGTTGTTCATAGGACCTAACAGCTTTATGCTAGTTATGACATACTAATTGAAAAGTTTGTCTATTTATAGTAAATAATTTAGAATCAATTAATTATAATATATCAATGGGTAAATTAGAGAAATTTCTTTCAAAATTAGTAATCATTCTTTATAAATAGAAAATAAATATTGTACGTTTTTTTGTAAGACCTGAAATTGATATAATATAGGCTGAAGGATCTTTATATATAGTAAAGATCAAATAAAATTTATGTCCGCTCTGATCCTCGGACTCAGGTTATTTGTTGTTATTGAATATTCCCAGTTATGACATACTAATTTATTTATTTGTTTGTTTATGTTACTATGTGAAAACCTATTAAAGGTTTTCTTAGACATGCTAAATTATGAATGAAATTAGAAGCATAGTTTAACATTTAAAGGAAACTCTATACTTGTGTTTATCTTTTAATCTATTTGAAAAAGTTGATATTCTTTTCTAGGATATGACTCTGAAGTTTTATATCAGTTCCATCTACTTGCATATGATGCCCAGGCACTATTCCAGATGCACTGGTCCGAGCTCGGAATGGGCTCAAATTTGACTGGATGACTCGGAATTGTCCAACGAGCAATAGTTATCGCTTTTCCATGCCGTAAGATGTTTTTCAGCCATCCACGATCATCTTGATGGACTTTTGGCTATTTTTTATTTTTAGGGGTATTTTCATGATGTTGTTTTTAGGAGTTTTTTTTTTTTTTTAATTTCGTTGTTTTAAATTTCCGATTAGGTTTAGGGTTATAATTAGGCTATTTAATTTCATTTTTCTTCCAATTTCGAATAGCTTTCGATTATAGTTAATTTTTTACTTTGGTCGTTTTCCTGAAATCCAGAGAGTTTTCACAAATTTCTAACTTTTCTTTCTGTTTAGCCGTTGTTTTTTATATTATTCTTGCATCAGCATACCTAAAAATTCTACCTCATTTTGAAGGATCTTTTCCTTCTTCTGCGATAAAACTAATCCATTTTCTAAACATAAATTAATAAATGTATCTAGATGTTTCAAGTGAGAATCTAAATCATTAGAAAATCCTAAAATATCATCAACAAAAGCAAGCAAGAAATTATAATTTTAAAATATATTATCCATTTTTTAAAAAAATATCTACGGTGCATTTTGTAATTCAAATGGCATTACTAGCCATTCATAATGTCCTCGTGCAGTAGAGAATGCAGTATATGGAATACTTTCATTATGCATTTTTATTTGCCAAAATCCACTCTTGCAATCAAATTTGGAAAATATCTTTTTATTCTTTGTCCAATTTATAAGACTTTTTTTATGAGATAAGAAATACCCATCAAATATAGTATTATCATTTAACTTCTTATAATTTATAACCATCCTAACTTTATTTCTTCTTATCTCTGCATGATTTCCAACCATAACAGCTGGTGAATTATGAGGAGATTTACAAGCTCTAATCAATTTTTGATATCAAATATGAAATATTAATACTAACAAATATTATATCAATGTTTATCATTTACTTCAGAAGATGAATGAGAACATGATAGTATTGGAACAAGTATTATCTATATTGAAATTGGCTCCGATACCAAAATAGAAGTTCAAAATGAAAGCCTAGATATTTATTTTACTAATCATGAAGACAATACTAATGTGATAGAGGATTTAGATTTAAATAGACCAGTTAGATATTATAACGATGAACATATAGTTGATGACAGTAATTGAGGATATAGGTCTGATTGATTTAATGGCTTGTGAAAAATGCGATCTACTTCTTGATAAAATTAAAGCTACAGACAAAAAAGTTAAAAAATATGCATTTTTAGGCTGCAATTATACTTGGATTAAAGTCTAACTATCTAGTATCTCTTAGCATTATACAAACAGGAATATTGTGTCCTACTAGAGTAAAAAGTGGTTTGACTGCAATTTGAACTAATCCTATGTGACAATATCTAAATTTCTTTTCTACGTGCAATGGTTTGTGGGTTTAAAAGATAAACCGTTCCATATTCTTTGTCTATTGATACTGTTTTTTCTGTTGTTTTAAAATAAAAGTCCTGTGCAAAATCAAATAATCCTATTTTATAAATCTTCAAGATTTTTTGATGTGGTATATTCCAACTTGCTAATTTCTTTTCTATATCATCAAGAGAAATTCTAATTTGTTCATCATTTATAGTATCACCATCTATTTCTGACAATTTTCTAATATTAATAGAAGTCCAGGCTGACATGATTCAAAATCTTATGAAAACATTCTTTCTATCCAGAAGTTTATTCAATCAATAATCTATAAATATCTCTTTCTATCCAATTCCTTAACTTAGTTTGAAACAGTCTCCTATGGGATACTTAGGACTTACCTATGTCAGGACTCTCCAGATGGGCTGTCTGCTTTCTTAGAGGTCTCCTGTGTGGTCCGGCCACTACAATGCCTTCCATAGCTAACACGGGCTAATCCAACCGCCTCACGGTTTACCTTGGTACTCAACCTAGCACATACCTAAGTCTTGAACACCAAGTTCTAACTCTTCCCAATTCTCGGCAGAGTGATTCAAACGAAGAAAAGGAAAATGAAAGAAAGAGAAATTTGAAGATTATCTCATGACCTCACTTAAGGAAGAAAGAATAAAACATGATTAAGCTTTCATCCTTAAGATTTCAAACCAACAAGGTACATGGCTCCGATACCAATGGAGGGAAGGATCGTTTCCACAAGAGCTATTTCAAAACATTGTTATAAAATACCTTCGAAATATTTTTATAAAATAAAACTTACAAATAAAGAAGGATTTGAGCTTCAACTTCAAATTTTTTTACAATGGGAGAGAGAGATTTCAACGGAGTGCGGAAGCTTTTACAATTGAGCATAGGGAAATTGGCCTTGTGATAGAGAGGAGAGTTAGCCTTGTCTTCGGCATTACAATTGATCCTCTTTATATAGATTTCTAGCGGACTTCAAAATAATTCTTTTAAGTCCGGAACTTTATATTAAAATAATTCAATCTTACTCTTTGAAAAGTAGAGTACAATAAGACAAACAACTATGATTAAGTTTTCTGCCAATTTCCAAATAGTCTTTGCTAGTTGTCTTCTATTCTTCACAGTGATGTCTTGTCCTTGTCTTCCATGATTTTTCCAAATTCTTTGAATCAAAGTTCTCCAAATGTTTTATCCAATTCTAGATGCTTTCTTTTCCTTTTCCAGTATCTTCCAAAATGCGGAAATTTCTTGTTCGAATTTTCTTTCCATTTTTCTTCAAGTGTCTTCCCCTATGGTGAACAGAGTTGGTATAAAGCTGCAATTCCATCATCTATGGCTTCTTGTGCTTGGTATTGGGATACTGCAAATAATTTTGGTTCATCCTCGTCATTATCAGCATCTTGTAAATCAGCATATAATTTTGCCAATTCTTCTTGTATTTGTTTTTTGCTTTTTCTTCTAAACGAACTGGTAGAAGAGGTTTCTTCCTTTTTCTCTCTGTCTTTTGGATTTTCTTTAGGCGTCCATCCTGTTACTTTGATTTCTCGACAGATATATCTTACCATTTCAATTATTTTTGTTCTGAAGTTCCATCCAGTTATGAAATTAATCTTCTTTTTGAAGAAGAATCTACTACTCTGCATATGTTCTGACTGATTTTCAATTGCTTCTTCCTTGACAAATGCTTAAAATTCAATTTTCCTACGTCCACAAAGAACATCAAGTGTGGCTCCAAATTGTTTCCACCAATATAAAAACCATCTAGGGAACTTGCAAATTTCATTTCGATCACATTTGATATACCAAGTATGATTATTTTCTCTTAAAAACAAAAAATTATTCCAAGCATTCAAATAATCCATGTAATTATATGATGAAGGTTTGAAAGGAACTGCCAATTGAATAGGAGAATGGATAGAAGGAGTACTCCAAGTCTCAAGGTCTATGAGTTTTATAATTCTAACTCTAGAAAATGCAATTCCTTTTTCATTTCTTTCATGCTCAATATCAACTGAGCCTGAATGAACAACTATGTGCTCATAAAAAGTTCTAGTTTTTAATGGATCATTGTTAAAAACAAAACTAGACTGTTTGTAGGCATTTGGTAATATTTTTGAGACAAAGTCTCGTTTTGAAAGACAAGCAAATTTCTTTTCCACTGGAAGGATGGGAATGATAGCTACTCTAAAATTTTCATGATATTTGGGGTTGGTTGAGGACTGGTGTATTTGTTTCTTTTTAGTTTCAGGAGAGACTGCTGATTTATAAGAATCTAGTGTGGGAAGAGCATATTGAGTCAAATCCATTTTTATAGTTTTGGTTTTGCTAGTTTCTGTTTTTGGACTTTCAGATAGATCATAAGGAGTAATCAAATTCTTAGCAGGAAAAGGAAGAGGAGGAAAAGTTCCAAGTACTGAAAATTTATTTTGAGAGAGAGGGAGAGGAGAGGGAGAAGGAGGCCTAGATGTCTACATCCTAGCCCTTAGCTGTCCTGGTGTGTGAGTTGGTCTCATTCTTTTCCTGCAAAAACTCTCTAGTTAGAAAATAGGCTAATGAATTTTTATCTCCATTTATAAATTCTATTTCAAAATCAAAAGCTGATAATATGGCTTGCCATCTTGCAAATATTTGTTTTGAAACCAAATTTTTAACATCTTTGATCAAAACTTCTTTTGCAGAGTTACAGTCTATTCCTATCAAAAATCTTTTGTTTATCAAATCATCTTGAAATTTCGTAATACATAATACTATTGATAAAATTTCTTTTTTAATAGCACTATATTTTTTTCTGACTATTATTCCACAATCCTGAAAGAAATTGAAAATTTTGTTCAGAAGAAGAGTCAAGTTTCTTCTTTTTGAAAATACCTCCAAAACCAATTTCAGAGGCATCAGTTTCAACAATCATATTTGCCTCAGGGTCAGATATGCTGAGAAATGGAAGTTTTTTAACAATTTGTTTCAAATGCTGAACAGTTTGGGTCTGCTCCAAACCCCAAGCAACTGGATTAATTTTTAAGCCAGTATAAAGTGGTTTACAAATGAATTTCAAATTGGGAATAAAATCTGTCACATAATTCAAGCATCCTAAAAATCTTTGCAATTGAGTCTTATCCTTAATGTCATCCGGAAATCTATCTACAAATTCTATTGATTTAGTGATAGGTTTGTAAACACCTTTATCCAAATCATGACCTAAAAATCTAATTTTGGTTTGGAATAATCTCAACTTACTAGCACTTACCACTAGCCCATTTTTCTTGACTATGTCTAGAAAAATATTCAAATGTTTAAAGTGTTGATCTAAAGACTCGCAAAAGACTAATACGTCATCAATATATACTATTGTAAAACTAGTATAGGGTTAAAAATATCATTCATTATTTTCTGAAATTCTGAAGGTGCATTTTTTAATCCAAATGGCATAACATTCCATTTATATTGTCCAAAAGGTACATTAATTGCAGTTTTATATTTATCCTTTTCTGCTATTTTAATTTGTCAAAATCCTGATTTCATATCAAATTTACTATAAATAATAGATTTAATTGTTGTTTTAAGTAAATCTCTTTTGTTACGTATAGGATACCTAATCCATTTTAATACACTATTTAAGGGTTTATAATTAATTACTAATATGGGAGCACCCCTATCCTTTTCCATTTAGATCTAGATTCTCTAATCATTCTTTTATCTAATAAATCTTGAATTTCTTTCTTACAAGTTTCTATTAATTCTTGAATCATCTGAATAGGCCTAGCTATAGTTGGGATATTCTTTTGATCAAATTTATCAATATAAGGTAATTCTACTTCATGATATTTCCTATTCCAAAAGGTTGTCGGTACATCTTAGCAGACTTCTTTCTTAATTTTATTTTCTATATCAGAAATTTTACTTTTGATTTAGTTTTCAAGCAATTGATTTTCAATTCTTTTATATTTTACTTCTTCTTTTAAAAATTTAATTTGATTGAATTTTTTAGTTCTTATACTGTCTATGAATTTACACATTGGTTTATTTAGAAAAGGAAAAGTAATTTTAACAGTTCCTATTATAGAATGAATTCCAAGTTTATCTACTCCAAATGGATCAATCTGAGTAATAAAGGGAGTTCCTAATATAATTTCTTCCCTCAAATCTTTTACTAAAATGAAAGAGTTATTAAAACATAATTTTTGATTACAAATATGAGCTTTAGAAAATTTGTAAATTATATTCAATTTATTTCCAGATGCTGAGTATAATTTTGTTGAAGTTTTCTTAGAATATTTAGTAGGGACTATTCCTTCTTGAATACAATTTTGATCGACTCCTAAGTCTAACAGGGCAGTTAATTCTATTACAAAATCTTCTATTTTCAAGGTTATAAGTATATACCATTTTTGAAACGTTGAACATTTAACAGAATCTACAAATTTTATTTTATTAGATGTTTCACATTCTTCTTCTATTTCTTTTAAAAATGGGAATGCAACTCCTTGATTTGCTTAGCATGCTCCTCTGCATCCGAACTGAACTGGTGATGGATTAAGGTCTAATGGAGTAACCGGATTGTGTCTGTAAACAATCTCGAACGGACTCTTCCCCGTCGTCGGATTCACTGAACAATTGTACTCAAATTCGGCCTGTGGAAACACCAAATCCCACTGCCGTGGACTATCTCCAAGTGAACTTCGCAACAGATTTCCCAAACGTCTATTCACCACTTCTGTTTGTCCGTCCATCTGCAGAAGATAAGAAGAACTGAACTATAATTTGGTGCCCAAATGCCACCAAAAAGTTTGCCAAAAATGACTAATGAATTTGACATCTCTATCAGAAGTGATCGACCATGGAACTCTATGTAATTTGACAATCTCCTGCAAGAACAACCTAGCCACCTGTGAAGCATCAAAAGTCTTGTTGAAGGGAACAAAACGTGCCATCTTCGAAAATCTATCTACCATGACCATAATCGAATCCTTGTTCCTTTGCGGCCTTGGCAGCCCCAAAACAAAATCCACATTGATGTCTTCCCAAGGTGCCAACGGAACAGGTAATGGCAAATACAAACTAGCATTGCTACCCTTAGTCTTAGCAATATGATGGATTTTGCACCGCTGAATACGTTGAATAATGTCCTGCTTCATCCTTGGATAATAAAAATATTCCCGCACCAATCCCAATGTCTTGTCAATCCCAAAGTGTCCGACTAATCCTTCACTATGCCCCTCATCTACAATTGTCGCCTTCAACGAACATTCAGGAACACACAGTCGATTTCCCCAAAAAGAAATCTATCCTTGAATCATGAACAATTGTTGCGACCCCTTTTGACATTTCTCGCAAACTCCTCTGAACTCTGGATCATCCCCATATAATTTAGAAAAAGAATCAAATCCTAATACATGGACCTGCATTGTGTTCAACAAGGAATGTTGCTTGCTCAACGCATCTACCACCCGATTTAGTATACCAGCCTTGTGCTGAATGGAGAAACTAAAGGCTAGTAGAAACTCCACTCACTTTGCATGTCTTGCATTCAACTTGTGCTGTCCATTTATAAATTTCAATGCCTCATGATCCGAAAACAGAACAAACTCCTTGGACACAAGATGATGCCTCCAATGCTCCTAACTCTGAACAATTGCATAAAACTCCTTATCATATGTTGAATAACGCTGCTTTGCCTCGTTAAGCGTCTCACTGAAGAAAGCTATCGGCTTGCCTCGCTGGCTCAACACTCCTCCAATTCCCACTCTTGAGCCATCACAATGCACATCGAAAATTTTAGAAAATTCCATAAGGCACTTCCAAAATATTAGCTTCGGTTACCTTTTGTTTCAGTAATCGGAAAGTCGAATATGCCTCGGCAGTCCTTATGAACCAACTTCCCTTCAAACAGTCCGTCAATGGAGCAATGATGGAACTGAAACCTCAGATAAACTGCCTATAGACGGACTCCAGTCCATGGAAACTTCGAACATCAAACATCGTCTTCAGTGTCTCCCAATTCAGAATCGCATCCACCTTTGCGGGATCCATCCAAATACCTTCACCCGACATAACATACCCTAAAAATGTCACTTAATTTGTCAAAAAGTGACATTTCTTTAGAGTTGCAAAAACCTTCTGCTCCTTTAGCCCTTCAAATACCTCTCTCAAATGCTGTAAATGTTGCCCAGTCGAACTACCGAAAATCAGAATTTCTTCGAAGTATACCACCACAAATCAACCAACAAACAGATGAAACACCTAATTCATCAACCGCATGAAAGTGCTGGAATCATTTGACAATCCAACAGGCATGCCCATCCACTTGTATAGCCCATCTTGTGTCTTAAACGAGGTTTTCCATTCATATCTTAGCCGAACCCGAATCTGATGATACCCGCTCCTTAAATCTATCTTTGATAAGACAAACGCCCCATGCAACTGATCAAACAAGTCATCAAATCGGGGAATTGGGAATCTATATTTAATGGTAATCTTGTTCACCGCCCAACTGTCAATGCACATCCGCCATGGGCCATCTTTCTTCGGCACCAATAACACTGTTACTACACAAGAGCTCATACTCTCTCGAACAACCCCCTTTTCCATCAACTCTCGCACCTGCCTTTGTAACTCCTCATGCTGCTACAGACTCATACGATGGGCTGCCTTATGTGGAATTGCAGCCCCTAGCACGAAGTCTATACAGTGTTGAATATCCCCCATAGGTGGCAAACCGAAGGCATCTCCTATGGCATCACATCAGCAAATTCTAGTAGCAATAGAATAGTCTGCTTGGGAAACTCAGAATGATCTATATTTTCATCCCCTCCTCAAGGAAATCAGCTCTAGACAACAAAACTTTGGCCTCCTCCATCCTCAAATCCGAAGGACCCAATGTAATGCTCTGGCTATCCTGAAAGTGTAAGTGTTTCGGAACCTGACATGCTTCGTTCATCGATCATACTGCCACGGCCGTCCTAGGAGAATGTGATGAGCATCAATAGCAACAATGTCACACCATACCTTATCAGCATACCTCTTCCCAATCGAAAATTGTACCAAGAACCAGTTGCTGACTTTAACTTCATTGCCCTTCTTTCACCACGACAATTTGTAGGGTTGCAGATGCTCCACTGTTTCTATCCCAATTTCTCTACCATTGTGTTCTAGACCACGTACCAACAATAATCATGTTACACACCTTTCCCCGCCAGTGCACCGAGTATGGAAGATGTTATGTTGCAGCCAAGACTCGTTTTCTGCCGCCATATTTAGCAATCGCCGAATCATCAGGCTCCTGAATCTGCATATACTACCTCCTCCTCGTTCTATGCATCCTCGAGCTCCGCTTCTTCCTCACGAACTGCTTGTTTGGGTAATCTATGACAAAGTGCCCAAAACCCTGGCACTTATATCACCTCTTGGCCGCCACCACCGTGGCGACATCCTTGCTGGTTCGGCCTTGTGGACTGTCCTTGGCAACTACCTTGCCCATTTAACCTTTACTCACAACCGCTGCCACTGAAGATGATTGCCCTCTAGGTTTGTTCTAGAATCAACTCGGAACCCTAGAGCCCGAACTGCCCCCCTTCCGCCTATGCTGCCCCTCGACCTTCAAGGCCAATCTGCAAACATCCACATACGTCCAAAACTGCTCTAATTGAACCACATCAGCAATCTCGAATTTCAACCCTGATAAAAATCTCGCCACCGTCTGCTCATCTTCTTCAGTGATGTCACACCTCATGCGTAGCTGATCAACAAGTCCCGCTACCTAATGGAATGGTATGCAATAAATGCTTCTTGCCGATTGTGAATCAGTAGGAACTTTTTTCGCAGTAGTTTCATCTTGTCCCAAGTCGAAATTTTTGACTTTCCCTCTCTGGCGTGTTACTTCTTAACGTGCTTCCACCAAATTGAAGCATGTTTCCTCAATTTACTAGCCACGAACTTAACCTTCTGTTCTTCCGTCAAATCTCGAAGATCGAAAATCCTCTCCACCGTATGTAACCAATCTAAAAATGCATCAGGATGCACCCTACCTTCAAAATCAGGAATCTTGATTTTCATGCCGAAATTCTGGAAAAAAGATCTTTGTAGGCCAAGAGGTTCCGGTTGGTTTTGCCACCCTCTGTTCAATGCCGCAAACGGATTGTCATTTTCCTCCTCATCGTCAGACTCAATCTCCGATTCCACCCCTACCACAGACTAAACATCCAATCGTCCCTCCGCCAGTTGCAGCTCCAAGTCTTGGATTCACCTTCTCTATTATGAGTTTTCATTTTCGATTTCCTATAATTCTCGTTGTCAAGGTGGTTCGTCTTCCTCAGGAACGACTCCAGGTTCCCTTCTAGCACGACACCTTCCACGACCTCCACGAATCTACTAAGCTATTGATTTCAGCAACCTGGGGCTCTGATACCGACTGATGCAGGAACAATATCGAAAAGAATGACTAAACAAAATAAAAGATGGAAAAACAGCGAAAACCCTCTAGTTTTCGAAAAAACAACCAAAGTCGAAAATTATCAAATAATCAAAAGTTGTCGAAAACATTGACAAACAAAGTATTTAAAACCTTAAATGAAACCTAAACCTAATCGGAACTTAAAAATAATGAAATTACTAAAATACCCCTAAAAATAATAAATTACAACAATGCTATTAAAAACATAAAAAAGTCTGAAACTCCATCAAGACGACTCCGGAAGGCTGAAAAAGGCCCTGCATCATGACGTAGTGGTGACTTTTGTTCAGTGAGCCATTCCAGGTCACCCAATCAAATTTGAACATAATCCAAGCTCGGGCCAATTGCCTCAAGAATCATGCCCGGCATCATACTCATTCTTTTTATACTATGGGTGTTGGTAGCTATTATTTTAAAGTATATTATTTAAAATGAGTGAGAAAAGATAAATAAAATCTCTATTTTCTTTATTTATCCTTCCATTAAGATATTCTTTAAAATAGTAGTTACTATGATTATTATATGATCTAACTGCAATATTCCAATCATGACATACCAATTGAGAATTTTTTCTATCAACAATGAATAGTTTAGATGAAATTAGTTCTAGTATATCGAGATGTAATTTGAGTAATCTCTTTCAAATGCCATGTTCATTCTCTATAAACAAAAAATATATCATTTAAAGATTATAATATTTTCTCAACTTATAGTAAAAGGTCCACTATGCTTCCATACTTTCGACCAATATTACTCTAGGTATCCAATGGAACTTTTAACGTGCTTCTCAACACCAATCTTGACCAGGTAACTTTCCTATCGTTCCTTTAGAGTAACTCAGCATAGCATATATTCATTTTCTACCTTTAGGCGTAAGGAAATTTTGAATATGGAATATATAGGAACTTTTGAATATGGATTGAGTAAAGTTTATGATCAAGAAATGATACTCTGCTATCGTATAGAGAATGAAAGGAAACTTTTTATTTATACATAGAGAAAAGTATTACGAAGGCTGATTTTTTAAGAACTCACACAGAGCTTTTCCCAACAAGACAAGACAACTTTCGAATGTCTTCCCTAAAGCGTTCTTCCTCTATTTATACATAATTTTGGACTTCAAATTCAGATTTCAGGTCCCTCTACAAACTATCTTTTGCTACGCATTTACATCTTTGCCGAAAATTTTAGCTAAACAAGTACAATAATTTATTTTTAAGACTTAAAAGTCTTCTAGGCTGCCTTGAAGTCTTCTTAATATTTTTTTTTTGTACTTGAAAATCTTGTTCGCTGCCTTGAGGTCTTCTTGTCCACCCAAATTGAGGTAAGTGTAATAAATTACTTTTGTCTTATCTTTTATTTTTTCTATCCAATCTTTATTCGTCATCTGTATCAGTATCACATTGCATCTTATCTTTATCTTCCTGACATGTCGTGCATATCCCTCCTCCATGTTCCTTAAGTTGGCAAATCTTCTTTTGTGCAGATGGGCAGGATTTTATTTGTCCACTTTCAAGTGTCCTTATCTTCATTTTTAAATATCTTTCTACTAAAGTCGATGTGAATCTAGCTAGTGCTACCATTACTGAAGAATGACTATTCTTTCCTCCATAAGCACCCCTTTTAAAGCAGCTTTTCATTCCTTGGAGAATAATTCTTATACCAATAGCTCTTCGCTAATGAATATCATCGTCATCATATTTGATGAAATCCATTTTCACTTCAGGGTTCTTAATTATGAAAGCTTCTGCTTTCCCCAATTGAATATAATGATAGGAATTATATATCTCATCTTTATAGAAATCAGGTCCTGCAGACAAAAACTTAAGCACCAAAACATCTTGTAGTGATATCGTTGGAGTTTTCATATAACAATCTTTTACACCTTCTTTAATCCAGAATGATAGTGCGTTGATTTCTGGAAAATCAAGTGTGGTCATAAATATGGAGTTTGTAGCTCCAAAATTACACCAATATCTTATTTCATTTGGATCAGATTCTTCCAAATAATTTATTCTGAGATAAATTCCAGAAAAATCTATATATATATATATATATATATATTAGCAGTATTTTTAAGAGAGGATAATTCTCTCATGATCTCATTGTATCTACCTGGTGGCAAAATATCAGGATTTCTCATAGGAATATCAAAAGGAATTTTTACCCTTTGAGGACTATGAGAAATATCTTCCTTCTTACCTTTATCTTTGTTTTCTTCTTTTTTTTACTAGGGTAGAGCATTCTCCAGTAATCGGGTTTTCAACCTTTTTCAGTTCTATCTTGCATAGAAAATTATCAATGACTTCTTTGGCAACATAATAGTTCCCTATTTTTGCCATTATCATCCCGCATTCAGCCATTAATAGGCTACGAATCTCCTCTATACTCTGGTAGCGAGCAATTTCTATAATTTCTGTAACATTATGTCGTATTGATTGAACTTGATTGTTCATCTCATTAATCAGATCAATAATCTTTTTCAGAGCCAAAGCTCTGCCATTTCTGGTTAGAAAATCTGTTAAAACATTTTTATCAGATTTAATAATTTCTATATCAAAAGAATATTCAGATAATAACATCTACCATCATCGAATTTCTCTTTTATACTCTGAATAAAAGCTTTAACCTATATATTATCTGTTCTTAATTTGGATCTCTTAGGAAGCAAAAAATAATAAAGTTTTGACAACTTTTAACTATAGCTAAGAGTTCTTTTTCGTTTACATAATATCTTGTTTGTGTTTCAGAGAATGTTCTTGAACAATATCTACATACATCTTCTTGTGGTGAATCTATTTTTAAGATTCCACTCCATCTATGTTCAGAGGCATCAGTTTCTGATATTAAATTATCATTATCCTTTGGTATGATGCACGAACATTGTCGGAAAAAATGACTTAATAGAAGAAAAGTCAGAAAAACTGCAAAAACATACAAGTTTTCAGAAAACGACCAAAGTCGAAAATTATCAATGAATCAAAAGCTGTCGAAAACAATGACAAATGAAATATTTAAAGCCCTAAACAAAACCTAAACCTAATAGGAACTTAAAAATAATGAAATTACAAAAATACCCCTAAAAATAGAAAATTACGAGGTTGCCCTAAAAATAGGAAAATTACGACAATGCCACTAAAAACAGAAAAAAGCCCAAAACACCATCAAAACGACTCCGAATGGCCGAAAAATGCCTCGCAACACAGCATAGTAGTGACTTTTGATCGTTAGCCCGTTCCAGGTCACCCGATCAAATTTGAGCCCAATCCGAGCTCGGACTAGTCGCCTCAGGGAATCGTGCCCGACATCATGGTAACTGTAATTTAGGTAAATCTCCACACTCTTCTTTTATCTCTTTTACCCTATCTTCTAAATATCTATTAAATTAAAAAATTTTTCTTAGTTAAGTATTTCCTGTAAATTTTTTATTAGATAATCTAAATTCTGAATGAAATCAGATGCGTAATTTAACATTCCAAAAAACTCTGTACTTGTTTTTTATCTTTTAATCTATCCGAAAAAGCTGATATTTTTTCAAAGATATGACTCTAAAGCTCTATACGAGTTCTATCTACTTGCATTGCTAAAAATTCTATCTCATTTTGAAGGATTTTTGCCTTCTGTTGGGATAAAACTAATCCATTTTCTAAACGTAAATTAATAAATATACCAAGATGTTTTAAGTGAGAATTTAAATCATCAGATAATACTATATTTGACTTATATTTCTTACCTCATAAAGAAAGTCTTATAAATTAGACAAAGAAAAAAAAGATATTTTCTAAATTTGATTGTAATAGTGGATTTTGGCAGATAAAAATTCATAAAGAGAATATACCATATATTGCTTTCTCTACTCTACAGGGAAAATAGGACGTCGGTGATTGCCGATTTGATATCACAATGTTTCTTATCATATTATCATGTTTTATTATCAAATATGTAACATTAACATTAATAACAATTATATCGATGTCTATCAGTTGTAAACTAGAGTAATCTCTAAATATTACTCATAGTAATTAAGTAGACCAAGATTGAAATAAATAAAATTTCTTTTATCTTCACTGGGTTTTCCTTTCATAATCTTTTTATAGTAATCTATTTGGTGTAGATTCTTGGACCTAACATCATAATCCCAGTTACGACATACTAATTGAAATGTCCGTCTATCTAAGGCAGGTAATTTAGATGCAATCAGTTCTAATATATTTGGATGTAAACTGGAGCAATCGGTTTTAGAATTAGTTTTCAATATATATATATATATATATATATATATATATATATATATGTATATTTATTTATATATTTATATAG